>CM021101.1:637038089-637174278 GCA_007115665.2 Sequoiadendron giganteum
TACTTAGCATATCAAACTTTTCCACCTTGGGACCTAGTTTTAATCTTCACTTAGAGTTAATGTTGGGTCAATTAATTTTCATAATATTAGACCTGTGTCTATTATTCCATCCTTTAAGGGTTGCACCCTGTATGCCTAGTCGGTCCCCTTTCTTATGAATAACAATTATTGCATGTGCAAGTTTTTGACCATCAGATGGCTAAGTCAAATCTTGACCATTCCTCAATGGCCTCGCAAGAATTATCAATGATGTCAAAAATAT
The DNA here is from genome assembly GCA_007115665.2 of Sequoiadendron giganteum. Lineage (NCBI taxonomy): Eukaryota > Viridiplantae > Streptophyta > Pinopsida > Cupressales > Cupressaceae > Sequoiadendron > Sequoiadendron giganteum. Next base: position 637,038,352 of record CM021101.1, read on the forward strand.
GTTTTGAGGTGTGCAATATGTTGCCACATGTCACCTAGGTCGTGGGGCCTAGTCCTTGTTCACCTACGGTTTTAAATAAAGTGGTCAAATCAATGGAAATTCCTATGATGTAATGATGAAGATTGATCATGGTCATCCCTCGTAAACCTCACACAATTAAAATAATGGCTTTAAGGATGTTGTGAGGTGTGCAAGATGGTGACGTGTGGATGCCAATGCCATGTTACCAGTCCCTTTTACTTAGCCTCTCAGTCTTTTCCACCTTGGAACCTAGTTTTAATATTTGCTTAAAGTTAATGTTGGGTTGATTAATTTTCATAATATTAGACCTGTGTTTAATATTCCATCCTTTAAGGGTTGTGCCCGGTATGCCTACTCGGTCCCCTTTCGTATGAATAATAATTATCGCATGTGCATATTTTTTGACCGTCAGATGGATAAGTCGAATCTTGATCGTTCCTCGTTGGCCTCGCAAGGATTATCAATGATGTCACAATTATGCTATGAGGTGTGCGAGATATTTTCAATGGAAATACTCTTCATGTAATGATTATCAATGGATATTCTCTTCATGTAATGATGAATATTGATCGTGGTCATCCCTCGTAAACCTCGTACGAATAAAGTAATGGCTTTAAGTATGTTGTGAGTTATGTGAGATGGTGGCATGTGGATGCCAATGTCATGTACAAAGAAATTTGGAGTGGGACCTACTCATTCTGAGGTGGTGTCTTGTCATTGAGTTTTCATTCACCAAGAATTTGGTGGGTAAACGTGGCATTTTCAAACCATCTTGACTCAATCTAAGCCGCTTGTTCTTACTTGATGGTATTGAGGTCGACGGCTGATATTCAAAGTGGGTAAACATTGTATGATAGTAGTTTTTTCTTACATGAGTGAATAGTAATGGTAGAGTTCAATCCGAACCACCAAATTTAATGTTAAAATTTTCTCGAATTGTTATTTTTCATGTATAATTTCATGTTGAGAAAGAATTCCCAGGTACCTAGCGACACAAGAAATTTTCTGTAAATCTAGCATCACTGCCATTAAAATTCTCTACAAGAAAAACCATAATTTATGTATGCACCATGCTCTCTTTTTTTCAATAGACTTGTTGATTTCTAGAAGGCAAGTATAGATTGAATTTTTCTTTATTTTAAAGCTCGTACTGGTTTATTTTCTTTAAAATTGTTTTAAAGGATTTCAAGAAATAATTGCCAAGACATTTAAATTGTGAAACTACTGTGATTAAGGCTGGAAGCTAGAGGTTAAACTCCCATAGAATTTCCAATAACCCAAAACCCTAGCTCAAATTTTAATCTATCTTGTGTAATGGCTCCCAAAGCCCGAACTTCTAGCTTAGAAACTTCCACTATGTCCTTTTCTAAGGATGTTATAGATATATTGAAACCCTCCACCAATAAGAATCTTCAAGGAAAGGCTTTGTTTTATGGGCCCGAGGTTTTAGAAGTGTTAACTTATAAATAATGTGGAATTTGAGATGTTGAGGTGTCATACCCAGGCTGGAAATTATTTTCTAATTGGTTTGGGAACTAAAATTTGGGTGTTCCTTTGTGTAATACTTGGAGCTTAGACCTTGACAAGCTATTGGTACTGAATGTATATTTAGATGTTGGCTTGTTGAAGGATGTTGTAGTGAGATATGATCTTGTGAACAGATTTATCAGGACATACAATGGTGTGGAAATGGTTAGAATAACCAAGGAGGAGACTGTAAAAACATTTGATTTGCACGAATGGAATAAGGATATGGTTCCTATTGATATTCAAGCCTTCAAAGAATAATCTAGAAATACCAAGGGTTTGTTTAGGACCTCTCTATTGACTCCTCATCTGGCCACCACAGGAGTGGGAAAGAATAAAAGGAAGATAGTGACTGACAAGAATGAGCCAAAACCTTTTCCCATAAATTAATTTTGCAACTACTTCAGGAAGATAGTTTTTTCCTTATGTCAGGTTTTGGGAATTAGTATAAATATTACCTTGTCTACTAAACTCATGTACATGGTTTTGCATCTCCAACATACAACTTTCAATGTGGTGTATGATTTTGCAACCTATCTGGCCGATAAAATGCATGAGAATTTGGTAGCTCTGAAAGAGGGAAAAGTGCTAGTTGGTTTTAGATGGTATTCTTTATTGATGCACTTTATTTTGTACAAGGGAGAAAGAATTTTTGGGCAGAATATGAAATAGAAAAATAAAGAGGATGATATTGATATGCATGTCCAATATTGAACCAAAATTCTAGACAGGGATGATCATGAATTTGATTGTGGTGTAGCTGTGATGATTTTGATGTGACGTAGAAGTACACATTAGATGCAACTGATATGGATTGCTTGGATTGATGTTCGGTGAAATATAAAGTTTGATAAAGAACATCACCCTATCAAAATATGCCATGAGCTAGTGATTTGGATTTTTGGCTCACAAATGCTTGACCAATTTGATTTCATGTTTTACAATGTTCGGATCACTTCATAAGTTGGATGATGTACATCAAGATTTATTCTTGAAGTAAGATGCAAACATCTACCCCCAGTGTCTAGCAATGTTTGAATGACCATGGGTGGATTCTTCGATATATGTGTAGATGGATGCATATGGTAAGTATGCAAAGGATGCCAAGGATTATCTTGCGATAAGATAAGGGTGTTTGCACAAAGGATTCTCATTTGGATAATTCTTTAAGGCTTAGATAAAATTGGATAGGATGGGATCAATGAAAATATCCCATGTCAAAATGTTTACCATAAACAAGTGTGCAACAAACCTTTATCAAGATCAAGATAAGGTAGATAAATTGAAATGTGTTGGATAAATGGTTCATGGATAAATGAGTGATATGGCTTGAATGATGGCTTTATTGTGGATGTGATAAGATGCTTTCTCCTGAAACTAGCGCATGTAGATGCTCGATGCTACACATGATGCCTGTTTGCCAAGTTTTCATCATGGTACCTATCCAAAACGCCACTGAAATGGTTTTCACTAGAGGACGATTTTTCTCTTTATTGTTTTTAATCCTTTTTTTATTTTTTTGTTGTCACCAAGACGCTTATTTACCAGGTTTTCATCAAGGTGACCATTTTTGGAGGACATTTTTCTAGTTTTTATTTTGTGTATTTTGTAAGAGATTTTAAGCCGATATTGAATCACCTAGTACTGGTGACATTGATGCTTCTGTCATAACATGCCATCGGTAGCCTGCTTGAAGAAGTTGCTTTGCTAATATATGTGCACTTGCAAGCAAATTTTGAGAAAATTGTTCTGCTTTGTTGATACTAGAGTTAACTCCATCTTTGTGCGCACATCGCAATAGAGTGCCTTTTGAATCCTTATGATGAAGGGTCATTTCCAACACATGGTCAATGTGAGAATTGGATATCATGCGTGGACGTGTGGATGGAGTGTGTTTAGAATTAAAACATGGATTGATCGATAGTTTGGAACCTTTAACTCTCCAAACTTCGGAAGATGAGCAATAATGAGTGGATACGGAAGTGTACATGGAATTAGGACCAACTACTCGATACACTTTGTACGTCACTTGAGAAGCATGTTTTCGCTTTTGGCGACATCTTTGATGGATACTTTTCCCTTTTTTATTTTGCCACATAGTTTCTTTGACTGATGGAGTTTGATAGGGATAATCATTTTTTGTATTCTTTTGTATCCATATGTATTTAATTTGTCCTTTGCGCTTCGCTACTTCTTTTTCTTTGATAGAAATCTTTGTGTTTTGATCAACTCTCTCTTTTGATGTTGGTCCAAATTCGTGGATGGGGTGATGGGTGGATGAAGATTTGTGACATGGCGGGTTGTAGTATTGGCATTCGTTTCATCATAAGGATTCATCATGCTCCCTATGTTGAAGTTTGCTTGAGAGGAAGTTGCCCCCAGTTTTGTGGAAATATTACTCATATGTTGATATCCCTTGATTGTCGAATAACCAAGGCCTTGATGCTTAGGATTGCCAATAATCTACACTGGTTCAAGGATACCCTGTTCATGTAGGCCTAATCCTCTGCCTTGATAATTCATCTGTTGAAACATTTTATTTGTGATAGGATATGATTTAACTTGGAAACAAGGTGCTAATCCTTCTTTGTTCTGTGGTGGATCTTCAAAAGTGATAGCTCTTTCATTGATAAGATAGTTTTCCATTACAAAGGTGAGTGATCCAAGTTTATAAGTAATAAGATCCTCCATATGTGGGATGAATTCCTGGTTGATATCCTTAGCTTGATTTTGTCAGATATCAGATTGTAATGCTTCTTCAAGAAGAGGTGATGCTTCACTGTCCTTGTAAAATTCTTCCTCATGATTCATTCTTGATATGCCTTGACATGATGTTTCTAATTCACTTATGTAGAAGCCTTCTTCATGATTTGTTTCTGATATGTCTCCATATGATGTTTCTGATTTGCAACTTTTGTAGAAGCCTTCTTCATGACCCCTTTCTGTTATGTCTCTAGATTTTTCCATATCTTGGTCCAGTGTACAAATGTTAAGAGTAGGAGACTCTTGTTCCTTGGTAATGATGTCAAGAGTATGAGACTCTAATTTTGAATGAAGATCATTTATGTGTCCATCCAAAGAAAGCATCTTGTGGGTATGTGCTATATGGATATGATCATCATTTGCGATATCTTGTATAGATAAGAGAGTGCCCATTAGATCATTGTAGTATCTTGGATATACGAATTCTTGATTTTGACTAATTCTGGAATTACTTTCGACATGCTTTGGATCAAGTTCTTGACATGGGTCAATATCACAAGATATATTTCTTACAAGGGGTTCTTGGACATTGTTCTTAGGCATGGAAAGTGGCTCAATATACTTTTGATCTTTGAGGATTCCTTCACTATCTGTAATCATGAGGTCGAGGGATGTCAATACGTCGTTGGAAGGGCCATTGCTAGACTTTCATGGAAGATTTTGATCATGCTTTGGAATACATTCTTGAGATATGTCCTCTAACTCATAACGCAATGCAGATACATTTTTAATATAATCATTGGTCGATGGATCATGGATTATGTCAATGGTATCAAATAACATTAACACATCTTGGAATAGATCACTAAAAAATGGCTCTTAATGAATGTTGCTTTGATCAATGGATGGAGTAGTCATATCTTCATAGTGCTCATTGATGAATTGGTTTTGATCATTGTCTTTAGCAATTGTAGTGCACATATTTTCAATGTTTTCAACCATAGAATCAAGTGATGTTGACATTTCTTGAATTGGACCATTGTTGCGCATTTTTGGTGGATTTTTATCGTGATTGAAAAGTAGCTCTTGGTGTATGTTGATTTGATCGTTGGTCGAGGTGGAAGCACCTTCAAGGTGCTTATTGATAGATTGATTTTGATTTTTGATTTTGACAATTGTTGTGGGAATCTGTTACAAGCTTTGTTGTATGAGTAAGGCTTGTGTTTGCTATTGAGCCAACACCGCTTGTTGGTGGTCGTGTTGTTGTTATTACACAAACAATACTTGTTTTTGGTCGTATTGTTGTTGTAATTGGTAATCTTGCAAGGCTTGTTGATGCACTTCTTGTTGTTCTTATTGACCTTGGTATTGTGCCTACGGTTGCACTTTCTGAGCTTGGAATTGTGCTCGTGCTTGAGTGTGTGCTAGTTGGATTGCTCTTGCCATCTGAGCGACATGTGCGGCTTGTTGGTTTTGGAGCACCTTTTTGCGGGAAGCTTCTTGAGCAGCATGCAACATGATGGAGAATGAATTTTTCATGTTGTATTTTGGCGGTGGTGGTGTTGGTTGTGGTGGTGGGTTGGGGATGGTGTTGATTGTTGGGATTGCTTGGATGGTTGCCACCTACTGTTGTGATATTGATGGAAAAATGGGATGATTTGGTGTGATGTTTTGATTTAGCATTATAGGTTGACTTTGAACATTTTTGTGGTTGACAATCATACTGCCTTGATTTAGGTAACTTTGATTTTGTATGGTGTTACCTTCACTTTGATCAATACCTAGATTCATCAACATATTGCTTGGATTTTGAACAACATTGATGGGATTTGCAAACATGTCTACCCCAAAATTTACCAAGTTCCAATTCGAAATATTCATGTTTGGTAAAGTTGTACTTGGCATGTATGGTTTTGGTGGGATAATGTTGTTTGGAAAAATCATGCATTGAGTGTTTGGTTGATAGATTTGCAGATTTGGACTTTGATTTAAATCTATCATTGGGAAAGGTGTTCCAAACTTTACATTGGGCATACTCTCATTCGTATCATTGAAGTTTGAAGGAGATAGTGATGCCATGTTTGAATTGCACAAATGTGAGTTTCGATAATCAATTGGCATTGTGAGATTTGGATAGTTTGGTTGACTTGAATTTATCATGATGGATGGATCAAGTTTATATTCCATGTCCCTCTTGTGTTGAGGTCAAGTTTGAACCATAAAATGAAGATCAATTTTCAAGAATGTAAGAGATGAACCTCTAATTCTTTAGATCGGTCTAAACCTTAGCTTCAAAGAAGTGAAGAACTAGGATAATTGAAGGATCAAAGTGATGATGAGGATGAGATAAATGAAATATGAGTGATACGGATGAGATAAACATAAGAGGACGGTTTGACTAAGTGTGTTAAGTCAACCAGGGTGATGATTTGATAATTTAGCTAAGTGTGTTAATCCAAACAAGATGAACTCGTAAACCCTAGGAAGTTGTGTTATCCTAGAGAAAACTTGTGTATAACATGATGGTTTGAATAGGTGTGTTAAGTCAAACAAAGTGGTTTTCATTTCGCCTAAAATTTTAGCATAAGGGATGTTTACAAAGTTTCCAAGAGTTGTTGGCGAGGTGATTTTTTGACTAATTTTGATGGTTGAGAGATGGATGAACGTGATTGAATTTTATCCTAGAATTGACCTAGAATAAAAATTCTTCTTACAAGACCTTGTGTTGAAGAACACGCTATATTTCCTATGGGAGGAAAGTAAACCTTTCAAAAAGTTTGGGATTCTATTGATAATAGAATGCATATAACTCAGGATTGTTTCTTGAATCTTTTCTGTAAAATTTGTAAACCAATCTTTCTCTGAATTCAAAAAGTCTCTCAAGATGCTCCTCACGAGCTTTCAGACTAAGGTTCTTGAACTTTGGTTTTGGGATTTTGATCTTGCGAGAAATCATGTTAGAAAACACATGTGTAATCCAATTTGTCTTTTATCTTATCTTAGTGAATTCCTTTTTCCAAAAGAACTTGCTTGATTATGTTTTCAAATTGAATGTCTAATGTCCTAGTTTCTTTTTCATCCCACGAAGTCCATTATGTGGAAATAAAAAAAATAGGGCAAAAGTCTCCTATGTTTAACCTTATTGAAAACAAATGATGATAGAATCCAAACACCTAGAAACCTCTAAGGATATGCTTGCTAGGGAAAGCAAGAGTACTTGAACTCGTCAAGGATATTTGTTTCCTCCCAGTTGTTTGAAATTTGAGGCTCTTGTGAATGTCTATTTTTCAATCGTTTTGATAACCAAGCAATGTATCTTTTACTTACAAATAATTTTTTACAACCCTAGGATGATGAGGCAATATCTTGTTGGGTTCCCACTTGGATGAATCCAGCTACGCATATCTTGGGTGAATGGCTAAATGCTTGACCACACTGGCTCCCCTCCACGACACTCACTTCTTCAGCTCAGCCAAGCATTAGTACCCATGAATCTCCCATGGCATACCTTCCATTTCTACAACAAAACCGCATGTATAATGTGGGGTGGCTTCAAAGGACATGACCTTTTGCACCGACAAGATAGACAAGGTTTTGGCCTTTATCTAAACAAAGGGTTCTAATGCAGGCATTTCGTTCATGGGGGATTATCCAACATCGACGAGAGTCCATTGTTGTCCATCTCATCAGAATAATCCTCGTCATTTTTGAAATTTCCTCAAGAATCCACACTTATATACTGATTGGAAGTCGCTTGGCTTTAGCGTGTTCCCGGTTGGGTCGTTCCCTTGGGTGAGTACTTTTTCCCACATGGCAGGCCCTCTAAGATAAACAAAAATGAGTAAACACATTCGTATTTTGATCAACCTTCATTTAGAAACAAAGGGAGAACACTCACAATAAGTTTAATTGAGCTCGCAAGATGCTTTGTTTAGTTTTAAGTGCCCAAATCAAAATGTGAAGGCAATCTTTTTGATAAGTTAATATCACCAAAATGCTTTTGATTCTCAAGATTGTTGTGAAGCGTGAGATAATTGCATACATATTTCAATGATATTAATTTGTGAAAAATATTGCAAAATATGAAAGACACTTGTTTATTTTATACCTCAAAGCAGTGATGAGTTTTTTTTAAAAGCACCAATTGAAATGTGAAGTTGCCTTGTTCAATTTTAACCCAAATCGAAATCTAGTAAATGTTTAAGGTTCTTTTTAACCAACTTTGAAAAGATCAAATTAGTGTTCGATTTTAAACCCAAAAGGAAATGTGAGTTGGTTTAAAATAGAAAAAAAAGGTAGTGAATTGAATCTCTAAGATTTAAAACAAGCATTAAAAAATGATTTTTCCAAGTCTTGTTTTCAAAAAATATCTCCAACTCCACTCCATTCACTTTTGTTTTCGCTTGACCACAACCTTGTTCCTTCATTTAATTTGGATACTCAACTTCTAATGTCCACCTTGATTTCAACCTTGATGTCAACAACTATAAACAACACAAAGATTTTTTTTTTTTAGAAATATGGTGATCCAATAAAAATAACAATTATAAAGAAAATAAAGATAAAACACACTACTACCACCATTCAAATGCTCTTCCTGTGAAACTTGTCACTATCAATTACCTTCATGCGATTAATGCTCAAGAGAGATTACATATTGTATGCTATTGACTGACCATTGGTTGCTTATTTACTTTTAAAGTGTGTAATATGATCAGATTTCTTGTCAATAATTACTTGACTCTAATTCAAATATTACATGTTGGCAGACTTACTCTTATAGAAGCTAAATTAGTTGCGTTTAATTGTCCTTGTATTTAGTGTATTGAATCAAAATGCAATCATTAAGACTCAAGCAAGTGCCTTGAAGAAATCTAGTGTTTTAATACAAAAGTTGAGTAGTGACCCATCCAACGTAGTGACAATCTAATGCAATGATGATTTATCTCTATTGAAGACAGATTGAGAAAATCTAGAGATCAAATTAATGCTGATGCCTAAGAAGTCAATTTTGAAAAATGGAAGCAACAAAAATGTAAAATCCTACAGAATCACATGCTCAACTAAATCCTTACAACATCCACCCACCGCGACATATAATGAATGTTAGCAGCTTGGAGCTGTGGCTTTTTCAACGCCCATCAAAAGATCTCCATTGTTCCTATACCTGAATGTGACCCTTGCCACAAAGATCATGAGAGAGACCAATGTCTATCTTTGGTTGTTCACTGCTCAAAGTCACAACTATCGAACACTTAGTAGTATGATCATGGTCGACTATTTTGGCATATTAACACTAATCCCTATTTTGGAGGTACTAAACATGACAAAGAAAAACAAAAGGCTATATAATGGAATGTAAGCATGTGTGCGAACCCCATAATAAAAAAGCCAAGAGTAGAAACATCACAAGTAAATGACGCTTCATAATAAATCATAATGAAGGTGTTTAGAAACTTTTAAACTAGAGCGGCTGGAAGGTGCAACATAACTGTGCCCAGTGCGCTTGGGACATGGAGATCCAACAAAATAAGTATAGAAATAGCACAAGGGATTTTGTCAACATTCTTTGGAGCTGCATCAATTGGGTTTCAAAAAACATTATTATGTACCTACTTTGGTTCCTATCATTCAACATGGAATAGGTGTGCTTTGTCCTTCTCTGGGTCTTAACTCTCATAGGAGATAGGTGCAATGGACATAATCAAAGACCCGATCTCATAAGAGTCTCTCTTCATTGCACGAGTCAGGAAGATGTCAGAAGATGTCTCTTCAGGAAGGAGTTAAACTGTATCACAGTAAGGCAAACACTGGTAGGGGTGGTCTCTAAATTCAAAGAAATCTACTCCAAACATACTGACCTCCACCACTATAAGAAATAAAAGCTATAGCACAACCAGTTTCAGAATTATCATTTCAAAGAAAAATCATGCAGCTTCTCTAGTCTTAACAAATATGTTAGTGCATCCTGTGGTGGAAGATTTTTTTGGGCACGAAATCTCAGGTTTATAGTACCTATTTTTCAGCGCCAGGAAAAATTGTCATGTTTCGATGTGAATGGCGATCTTGAGCTTTGAAAGAATATGTTCACACTAGGATTGCACTTATTTACAGAGGGGGTAATTTTCCTAATCCAAATTAGATAGATTCTATGCATCAGGTCTACTGTTTCATTTCCTATATACCCACAACTGTTTTCAGATGTTAGAGTACATCAATAAAAAAATCTCTATCTCACCCAACACATAAGTTCAAACAATAGTAGTTATAAGTGTTCAATTTTGTTTAGATTATGATTTGATCTCCTTAGATTACACTGTCAAAAAAGAAAAGTAAGGCCTGTTAGGTTGTGATTTTCTCCTTCATGACTGACATTTTTGAGAATATTGGTAGGGGAGTCTTCCAAGCTCGTTAAATACACCAATAAGGATACCCTATCTTCATGGGAGGTGTAGACAACTATCAAGTTAGCTCTTCCTGGGGAGCTTTCCAAGCACACAGTCTCTGAGGGTACCAAGGTTGTTACCAAGTTTACCTTTGGTTAAATGATTTTTTGTCCTCTTTTGGTGAGTGAGGTGAATGAATAGGAGGAGATGCTGTCGATGACTTCACAACAATACCTATATATGGTCTAGGGATTAGATATCAAAAAAGATGAAGATGTGCCTGGTCCTATATTTAAGCAAGCATTTCCATTGCCTAGGCTTCCTAAGTTCAATGGTGAAAAAATGATCCTGACAAGCATATGTTAATGACTTTCCCCTTGGTTTCTAGCTCCTATAAATAAAGATCTCACTACTCTAGCTTCTGGAAAGGCTCCATCTTGCTTTAACCAATCACTCGGTTCTTTCTATCAATCACATGTATAGCTACAAGGACATGTTACACGACAAGATACGTTTGGGTAATCATAAACTTATGGGCCATGCTTTCTCTTTTTCAAAATGCGAAAAGCAATTAAAATCTATCTTCAATAAAAAGCATAGACTTAAAATGTAGACAAAAATTCCATTTTTATTGCTCAGGGCATATTCAAGCATCATATCAATGTGACAGTATAGAACTGTATGTTATTATGCTAGGCATAGTGTAGCAGCATACCCTTCAAAGCATAAAAAAACCCATTTTTATCATTTGCAGACTTTGATAAAACAAATACAATAGATGTATGTTTTTGGTGAATACTAAATAGTGTATGATCATTCTTTAAAGCATGAGAAAAAAAAATCGATAGCTTGAAGAGACGTGCATTTCCAAACAATTTTTATTTTTTCTTTTCAACTCCTCCACAAGAATAAGATAAAAGATAGTATAGACAAAGCTCGTTATATTTTAGAAAATTTATAGTAGAAGTATAGATAAATCTCGTTAGTTTTTAGAAATTTTCTTTTAGCAAATGAAATTTAATGCTTAAACTGCCATATCAAAGAAACCTGATCTAAATCTGAATGCTAAAACTGTAATCTATTGTTTAAAATGTTGGAGGTTCAAGCCCTCCTTCTAGCACCATTTTGTGGTAGCTAAATTTTGCAACATGTAGTATATCATGGAAATCAAACTAACATGGAAAAACCAAGCAAACCCTATGAAATATTACTCCATACTAGACATGCTAAATTAAGACATTGAAACAACTAGAAATGCCAAAAGAAATAATTTAAAGCACAAATAACATGAAGCACATGTATCCCATATTGGATTGGTGCTCCCTAAATATGTGAAAGAGCCCTTTCCCAATCCTTGATAAGCAAGATTTCCAAGATGATGAGATGATAGACAATGAGATGCTCATGAACTCAAGTTGCCTATAGTGGAGATGCTTTCAAATGTGGATTGTAGATGGTAGATTGTAGATTTTAGATGATGAAGAGCAAGATTGATTCTCAAATGAAGAGAGTGACCTTGCATAAAGTGTGTTGTTGTGTTGTTCTTGTTGAAAACCCTTGCTTTTATAGATTCAAGGTTGAGAGATTGAGTGAGTTTGGATGAATGTGGGATCATTCATAAGCCAATGACAAGATGACAGTTGTCAAGGTGTGAGAGGGTGAGGAATGTACAAATCTTGGCCAATGTGCCAATTTCAAATTTGAATTTTGGATGAAATGACATGTTTAGGGGGGATGAAAGGTGCATTAAATGCCAACTTTGACTTGTGCAAGTGACATGTAAGAGCATTTAATGCTTTGTTGGAAGGGACAAATCCTCTGGAGGGAAGATTCAAATTGGAAGAATATTCCATCTTGATGCCCTTTTGAAAGTAATTAGAAGAATTGATAAATCAAATAATTGATTTATTGGTGCAAGTGGGTGGGTTAGTTGAGAGTTTAGATTTGACTCTAGTTGAGTCAAAAGCTGGAGAATGGGTGATCATGATTAGAGGTTAATTAATTCAAATTAATTAACTTGGGGGATTTTAGGGATTTGATATTTGATTTAAATAAGTTTGATTTATCAAATCAAATAAGAAGAAATTAGGACTTAATGAAATAATTTGATTTATTTAATTAAGTCTGATGAACATTAGGGATTTAATCAATAAAATATTTTAATTGATTAATAGAAGAAATGAATGTTAATTAGAGCAGAATGCATGATGCATGATGTTAGTTTTGCATGTCTACAACATCCTTTGTGTAAAATGTTCTTCCTAGGTGGTTCCTCTTTTAAAAAAAACATTTAATTCACCACTTGAATCTTGGTACAGTCTCCATAAGGCTGCGAGAGATTTTGCTACAAATAGGGGTTGTTGTGCTCATTTTTCTCAATTTGGTTTAGCGCTCTCGATAAACACCAAGGGGCAATGGAGACTCTTTTGTTTCTAAATTCCACAAAGAAGAAAAATGCTTTCTGTGGTGAAATAACTGAGAAACGACTGTAAGGGATAATGGTGTCTAAGCACCCACTAGTGCTTCAGGTGGTGAAGGGTGTTTTGGGCCCATAATTTTTTTTGGCTACCCACAAGCTCAGGGGGAATTCAGAAATACCCATCATGTTTCTCGAAATGCTCATGTACACAGGTGTCTCGAAAGCTCATGGGAAGAAGCTATGCCAAATGATTTTTCAACACTCTATGTTGTAAAATATTGATGAGGCACTGAACAACATTTACAAAAATTTCATGACTCCTCTATCATTGCACTACTACAAGGCTCATGGGAATGAATTCTTGATACCAAATTTCCCCCTGGTGTGCTTGTTGGACCATGCAACTCTCAAAAATTGGTCGAGGGAGATTGACAGGTGTATTGAACTTCTTCTATGTGTGGCTGACATTCTCAAAGACTCACTGAAGGGTTGGGTGAAGTAATTTGCACTGGCTAAAGCTCTCAATGGGGAAAGTTGGTCTCTGGATGAGGAGGATTGGGAGTTGGGCAATAGTGAACAATGGGTAACAAATGACACTAGAAGCTGGGAGGAATGAGAAAAGCATCTTGTCCACAGTGCCTGCAGTGGTGATTGTCCAGTGATTCTGAATGCAATCAAAGCCAAGAAGACCAGTGAGGTTGGTTGTAGCAATGCATAATCTGGTGTCTTTGGAAGTTCATTTTGGTTTGTGATGGTCATTGGTCTGTTAAATATTTGTACTTCATACTCTATAAGTGTCCATGTCAGTCTGTTAAATATTTGGGTTTTTAATGTTTTCTGGAAATGAAATTTACAAACTCTTTTTGATTAATACAGGGTGTTACCCCATATAGTAGCTATTTAACTATAAAAAAACATGTGCTTAAGAGGCTCCTTTAGAATTTCCTTGACATTTCACACCAATTTTTATCAATGATTTAGTAACACTAGTTCCTTAATATTTCGTTCCTTGGTATAGTCCCTTCGACAGTTCTGATCATATTCCTTAATATTATTTTGGTTGTTGTACCTAAATGATTTAATAAGTAATAAAATCTCAACCATTGATTTCTAGAAATCTAACGGTTCTAGTGTTATTCTAGAGGTTTCAATTCACAAGCCTAGTGCTTCAAAGATTTACTTTTGGAATGCAACTACAATCGTCCATCAAAAATTCATCGAATAGTCATAGATTATATTAATTTTCACTAACATCTGGCTTCAGAAATAATAAATATATTGATAGTTGTTTGCATTTCAAAGTCTTTATGAAGGAATTTGAATGTATGGAAAATATGTCCCAAAATTTGATATTTTTGCCATCCACACTAATTTTTATTGGCATGTCTATTTATTTCACAAATAAAAATTCTTCTTAGTTTGAGACTATGTTTAATTCTCCAATGAAAATATTTTTTTGCTTTGAAAAAAGGTTTTATTCACCAACATTTTTTTTCTGTTTTGAAAACAGGGTTAATTTGCCAACAAAAAGAAAAAAATATTGGTTTGAAAATTTTTTTTAATCGCCAAAGAAAAATATTTTATTCATTTAAAATAAATTGCAATTCACCACGATTTTCCATAAACTTCTATCGATTGTAAAAGATTCGCCAATTGGGATTTTTTTTTCCCGAAAAATGAAAAAAATTGCCAATAAAATTAATATTTTTATCAGGAATAATACAAGATTCACTAGGATTTTACACGTTAGAGGGGTGTTTCTTAAAGTTTTCCTTGGAGGTTTCTATACACCAACAAGTCTTCCATTTTGAGTTTCCACAACTCAAAATTGGTGCCATTGGATTTTTCAATTTCTACTCTTCCTGATGTACTTGCCATCTCAAATAGTAGACTAAGTAATTGGTTCTTCCTTTGCAAGACTCTCACTGAAACAAGATTAGCACAAAAAAATAGCCCTACTCACAAGGATGACACAACTAGTCAGGCTTTGATACCACTTGTAAGGAAAGAATCAATGCAAAAAACACCTTCCTAATGTAAAATCCTCATAAGAGAAGTTCAAAAAACAAAGACTTTGATTTCATTTAAAAAATTACTTGTTTTTGAGATGCACACATAACAACAAGAGAGAAAAAAAACTAAAACACGCACACAGAGATAACATCAGATATACGTGGGAAAACCCTTACTAGAGAAAAACCCACCACACCAAGTAAAGTCACTTTGTATTACAGTAAATCAATTACATACAGAGTTACAAGCTTCAGTTTAAGATATTAACTGACAAAAGCATCACCTTGGTCAACCTCAAATCACAGACTTTAGTTCATTACACACGCTCACTATTACAATCCTTGTTCAGAATACAATGAAATCTCTATCTCTCTCCTTTGATGTACCAACCAACAACCATTAGGTCTTTTATTAATTACTTCACCGACAAGCTTGCTTCACACACCACCATGTAGCACACATCGAGTTGCCCAACATGAAATTTTGGTTATAGAGAATATTACTATATTTGCACTCTATCAACCTCGAGTCAGAAAATAAAGCATTTGGTCAATGATTGTTGATTTACAACAACAATGTAAAATAAACAAATGAAATCGTGCCACATATCGACACATCACTCATCCATCACATTTGACTAGCACACCAAATTGTCTATTTTTCCTTGTGATCCTTCAATCACACCATTGCTAGCCATCTAGAAGACCCCTGAGGTATGGCAGTATACCATGATACCGCTTGACATATGTGAAGCCCTCATGGTATGGCGATATACATAATACTACCGCCTCTCATCTTGAAGACACTTGTGGTATGGCACTACCACCACACTGTAACCTCCAAACAACCAAAGAACCCTCAAGGAAATATGGTGTGTCACGATAGTAGTAGGCAGTCAAGAGACCCTCATGGTATGGTGGTGTCCCGTGCTATCGCTTTCCAAGTTGAAGGTTCCCACAGTATGGTGGTATCACCTCACTACCACACCTCAGCTAGAAGGTTATCGCAGTATAGCGGTAACTGCAC
Organism: Sequoiadendron giganteum; assembly: GCA_007115665.2. Taxonomy (NCBI): domain Eukaryota; kingdom Viridiplantae; phylum Streptophyta; class Pinopsida; order Cupressales; family Cupressaceae; genus Sequoiadendron; species Sequoiadendron giganteum. The sequence continues at coordinate 637,054,447 of CM021101.1, forward strand.
TATCGCTCCTTAGTATGAAGACTCTTACGGTATGGCGATAACACCACACTACCACACCTTAGCCAGAAGGCTCCCATGATATGGTGGTAACCGTGCTATCGCATCTCTTCGACAAAAACCTGGCAGTATGGAGGTAAAGGCATGAACACAAAGGGGAGATCAGCCAAGTCCTTTAACAGAGGTTCAAGCTAGCAAGTTGAGGTAGATTTTCCAATAGTTGTGCCACTCTTGTCTTCAAGTATTCAAAACTCCTCTTAGCTTCATCAGTCCATTGAAACTTATTCTTCTTATCTCCTTTGATGGTATCAATGATAGATGAACAAATGTGACTAAAGTTCTTAATGAACTTCCTATAGAAAATAACTAAGGCATGAAAGCTCCTTAACTCTGCTGCTATTTTAGGAGTTGGCCAAGTGAGTATGGCTTCTAGCTTTGTGGGATCCATCTTCAAGGTACCTTTGGAGACCACAAAACCAAGGTAAGAAATTTTTTTTTCTTGAACTCAAATTTCTTGAGGTTGATCATTAATTTCTCCTCATTCAACTTCCTCAACACCAAATCGAACTACTGCAAGTGCTCCTCCTTTGACTCTCCACTTTGTTCTTGTTGGTTTCTTGATTCACCTTGTAACTGCCCTCTTGCACCAAAGTTGCCTCTACCTCTGAAAATTTTCCTTATTCCTCTTCCTTGCTACTCTTGCTTTCTTTTGACGATTTCCTCTACTCTAGTTGCCAATTGGAAACACTCCTCAACTGTCCTAGGTGTTGTAAGACCAATCTCATCTTGTAAATTGAATCTAAGGCCATTTAAGTAACTGACCACTTTCTCAACCTCATCTTCAGTATGTCCTTCCCTTATGCCCAATTTATCAAATTCCTTAATATATGCCATTACATATAGCTCATTTTTCTTCAAATTTTGTAGCTTCCTAAAGGTTTATATTGCATAGTCTGTAGGCAAAAATTGTGTCTTCACTTTGGCTACCATCTGGTCCCATGATCTTATCTTTTCCTTTCCCTTCTTCACTCTTTCTTCTTGGACATTTTTCCACCATGTTAGGGCAGAGCCTTTAAACTTGGTCTTTGCAAATTTCACCTTCTTTTTGTATTTTATCTCTTCAAACTCAAAAAAAAATTCCAAAGTGTCTATCCAAGCCAAAAATTCTTCACTATCCAATTTTACACCATACATCTAGGCACTTCCACTTTCACTTTTGGAATATTGTCACCCTTGACAACATTTAGCGTCCTGGCCATTCTCTTTTATTTAGGGTCTGATTCTTCATCCTCTTCTTGAACCCCTATTGGAGGGTTCTCACTCTCACCCTTATCTTCATTCTCACTTTGGTCACTACTAACCATTCCTCTCCTCTAATTATTTTCCAAGGCTGCTAGTCTTGCAAGGGTTACTTCTTGTGACTCCTTGAAGAGCCTTTCATTTTGAAGTAACTACTCTTTTAATTATTTTACCTCTTTGGCCATTGGATTACTCTTTGGAGGCATTTTGCTTATGCCCACTCTCATTCACTTCCCACTTCCAATAAAAAAACTTAGCTCTGATACTACCTAATGTAGAGTAGGGGTGGATTAGCTTGTCCTAACACTACTTAGCAGAAATTAACCACTACTTAATTCTCTAGATCCATGCAATGGTTCTTTTTGCTAACTCACTAGTCTTTCCAACTAGGTCTCCAAAATGGTGTTTTGAAGCATATCTTTTAGAGAAGGTCATCTCACCATGAAACCCAAACCTTTTCACATACCCATTAGGCCCCATTCTAACATATTTTCCTAGAGATGTAGTTTTTATGAAAAAAATCACACAAATCTGGTCTGCTACGCCTAAGACTAGGACAATTAGGCCACTTTTACAAAGCATCTACCAAGAAACCACTTCTCAAACACCTAAACACTTCACCGATGTTAAAGACTAGTCACATAGGGTCATAATCACAAGTTTTTGCAATAAAACACTCTTCCAAGTTGTTGTCCCACTCTTTCTCTATCCTACCAAGCCTAACACATGAGGATGTTAGGCTAGGGCTTTGTCAAAACTCCTCCAAAATCCATCCCCTACTGCAAAACACAAATAAAATAGTAAAATCACTCCTAAAACTACCATTCAACTCATTTTAGCTAATCTACAATGGTGGAATGACTTAAAAATTAAATTTTTATTCTCAAACCCTTGAAAAGGAGGACTTCTAAGCGGTCTGAGATAAAATGCTTCAAATAAGATTTATTATTGATGAAATTCTACTACAATATGCTAAAATGAAAGCCAAAACACTATATCAACCTTTCCCATAATATTCCCTAAGGGTCTATAAAAAAAATGATAGTTATTGTAAATATGACTAAAACATTAATTTCAAAAGTCATATATATGATTTCATTGTTTCTTTTGAAAATAAAATAATTCTATAAAAATAAATATTAAATGTTAAAAAATATGAATTTCTATTTTTTATAATTAATAATTATTGTTTACTTAAGATTCTTCTTAAATTTTAAATGTAAAATACTTTTTAAAACTTATTTGAACCCTTATTAGAACCCTAAGCCTTACCCTAAACCCTAACCCTAAATTATATCTTTTTAGTCTCAAGCTACAAATGTCAATTTCTTGGCACTTTTAAAAATTATATTCTTTATAGAAAAAGCAAATTCATTTTTACATGACTTCTACAAGCTTGTCATTTTGTTGCTTTCACTATATAATTAAATAAATATTATTATTTATTTAACTAATTTCACATTCATCTTTATCTTTGTCCATTTAATCTTAGCCCTTAAACTTGTTCACATGGATCACAATCTAAAATTTTCATCATGTGCCAAGTGTCCCTTTCACATGTTTAACTCCTAATCTAGATTCATTGAACCCATACACCTTTCCAAAAGTCAAACTAACTCTTCATCTCATCCATTCATTTTATATTACACCTCTTAATCCTAGCCATTCACATAAAGATGTTGCCCTAATCCATCCATCTTATCTCTCATGTGAAACTTGTCAAATGATTACATTTTTGAGCTTAAACTATAATCCTCAATCAATCTTAGCCATCCATCATCAATCTATCCTAGCCTTTGATTTTGCCTCTTGAAAATTCTACAACTAAAGGTCCCATCCTTCATCATAAAGCGAGTCTATTATTGGTAACCTCAGATTGTTGTTTTTCTATTTCATTCTTGCAATCATATCAAGGTCATGTTGGTTTAGCAATCCACATCATATCATAATCTAAAGCAGATCAAATATAACTTGGGTGCATTTTATTTCATCTCAGTTGCTTCAAACCAATCTAACAGGGCTACTTCATCAAGATTTAGAGGTAAATTTCTTATAGATTTTTTTCTAAATAACAGAGATCCAAAGTTGTATTTATAAGTTTTTAATTTTTTTCAAATAGATATTTTTAGTAAGCAGATTGAAAGAATATTTATAAACAATGAGTTTCAAATTTTGTTTCATCTAATTTTCTTTTGCATATATTATGATGTAAATTGAATCTTATTTTCAATTCATATATTTTACTTGTTAGAAAAAAATTGAACTTTTTGTTTTAGGATTAATCAGATTGAAAAGGGTAATTATGAACAATGAGTTTTGCATTTTGTTTTATGGTAGTTTTTATTTGCATCTACTATGGTGTAAGTCCAATCTACTTCTCAATTCATTTAATTATTTGTTAAAAAAAAGTGCACTTTTTATTTTAGGGTTAATCAATTGAAAGGGTAATTGAGTTTTAGATTTTGTTTTATGGTAATTTTCTTTTGCATCTATTATGGCGTAAGTTCAATGTTCTTTTCAATTCATATATATATATTTAAAAAATCTACACTTTTTGTTTTAGGGTATGAACACTGAGTTTTAGATTTTGTAAATTATTGTAATTTTGTTTACATCTATTATGATGTAAGTCCAATCTTATTTTCAATTCATATATTTATTTATTAAAAAAGTAAATTTTTTTTTTCATCAGATTGAAAATAGTAATTATGAACAATGAGTTTCAAAATTATTTTATCTTGATTTTCTTTTGCACCTATTATAGTATAAGTCCAAAAATTTGCACTTATTGTTTTAAGGTTAATCATTTTGATTTAAAATTTTATATTTTGATATTAAAGTTACATAGAAAGTTTGACATTATTAATGATTTCATGTAAAGATATGCTATAATCTTTTGAATTTAGATGTAATTTATGTAAAGATAGGCTATAACCTTTTGAATTTAGATGTAAGTTTTTGTGATTTTCAATATGATGTAAGTCTTAATGCTTCTTCTTTATGTTATTGTCAATGTGACATATATTATCTAACTGAAACTCTTCTAAATGATCTGTTGCTGCAATATGTGCTAATGCCTTCCAGTTTGAGCCTATGTGCTCTTTTCCTAGACCACCACCTTCAGACCCCAAAATTAATATAATATTATTCATTTTAATATCTTCTTAATTGAGTGCACTTGAATTTTTTTCTTTTCATGTATTTAAGATTGTAAGTGAAGTTGGGATGGAAACTGGACAACAAACTGGGCATGTGGAACCTCTGAAAACAATTGCAGTAGAGGTAACATCATGAAGGAGAAAGAGGAAGTAGGTAATAGTAATACACAAAGCATAGAGAAAAATTCTGCTCCCAAGCCACCAAAGGGTCGCCCAGGTCGCCCTACTGGATCAAAAAATAAGTGTAAAAAAACAAGAAATCATCAAAATGCAATGAATGCTATTTTTTTGGAAGTTACAGCTGGTTATGATGTGTTAGTGCTTAACTCAGTACTGCAAGAGGCATGGCATAGATGTGGGTGTTTTTGGAGCATCTGGAACTCTGGGGTGTGCAGCAATTTATCAGCATGGGAGGCAGCTTCAATTATTGTATAATCAAACTGAAATAATATCCTTGTCTGGATACTGTTCTCCTTCCTTGTGTTCTTTGACTGTAGTGCTTGGTAGCTCTCAGTTCAGAGTTGAGCAAGGATTCGTTGGCAGCAGGCTTTCTGGTAGCCGGCTTATAGCAAGTGCTCCTTATGTCAATCCATCATTTCTTAACATTAGTTCTAATGGTGAAGACGAAAGTAGCAGCAACATTATTTGTATTTCTGATCGTCCCCCTAATTCTAAACATCCACGTGCAATGGCTAAAGAATACTTCATTGCCGAAAATAATGAATGCTACCCTTCTTGAAAATGCTCCTCAAATGGCTGGGTGCATCTCCGATGAATACTTCATTGCCGAACATCATGATATGCAATGTTAAAAAGGAAATCAAAATGATCAAGATCAATTGAAAGGAAAATTGAGAAAAAAAAACAAAATGATCAAATAAATTATTTATATATAGAATGTTTATATTTTTTCTTTTACTAGTTTTTAATATATTTTTTCACTAAAAGTTAAATATAAACAATAATAATTTATTATAAAATTAATTAATGATAAAAAAATTATATAATTTATGGTATGATGTGATGATTATATAAAATAATTTATTATTATTTTTATTTTATAGTCTAATTTCATTAATTTTATTGTTCATAAATTAGAGTTCATCCAAAAGTAATATGTTCAAATTTGTGTTTTTAGAACATCTATGATTAACTAGTATTAAAGATATATGTTTTGTTATCTGTATTGTGAAATTTTCCTTCTAAACATTTTAAAATAAAAAATATTATAATATTTACAATTTTAATAATAATATTTAAATATGTTTTTGATAAAGGGTAAAACAGGTTTTACAGGGACAACGTTATTAAATAATACAAATATTAATAGGTTGTTTGTAAGTATTAAAAAAATCATAGGCTATTATACTTAATATTGATGTCATATTTTTATTTTAGTGCAAGGAAAGAAAATTTTGTGAAATCCAATTTAGTTGTTTTTATAATTAAATAAAATAATAATGTTGGGGGATTCAAAGAGTATTTTTGCTCATTTTAGACAATTTTCTATAAGGAAAAGTATCCACAAACCCCTTAACAATTAAGCCAAAAGCTTAACATAATTATTAAGTATAGGTATTTCCGCATGAACCCTTTGAAGAGAATAACACAATAATGAAATCTATAAGAAATTTAACAATATTTTAAATGTGCTTGAGCTAGAGCAGTACTGGGATGGGTGACCTCCTAAGAAGGCCTAGTGCTTCACCTCTGTGAGCATCAACTAGATGCAATGAGTTTTAAGTGGATCATTCGTTATCATGAGAGATGGGTTCTTGTGAACCACTACTCATGAAACATGGATCAGTGAGTTTGACTCGTAAAACTACACAGTTGAATCCTAATAACAATATCACAATTTGACACATTGTGGAAGATACCTCCTACTTATCAATTGATGAGCTAAAGGGGCTCTATAATGAATGTTTCATAAGGCACAACACTTGTTGAAGGTTTCACAAATGGGGTTGCAAGCCAAGTGGGCTTAACCTTGGGGAAGAACTTTGTGGTTAAGTGTGCTTGAGCTGGAGTAGTGTTGGGATGGGTGACCTCGCGGGAAGGCCCAATGCTTCACCTTTGTGAGCATCACCTAGATTCAATGAGTGCTAAGTGGACCATTCATTCTCATGAGAGATTGGTTCTATGAACTAGTGCTCATGAAACATGGGTTAGTGAGTCTGACTCATAAAACTACACAGTTAAATCTTGATAACAATATCACAAGTTGACACGTTTGGAAGATACTTCCTACTTATAAATTGAGGAGATAAAGGGGCTCTATAATTAATGGTTCGTAAGGCACAACAATGATGAAAGTTTTGCAAATGGGGTTGCAAGCTAAGTGGCCCTAACCTTGGGGAAGAAATTTGTGGTTAAGTGTGCTTGAGTTGGAGTAGTATTAGGATAGGTGAACTCTCGGAAAGGCCCAGTGCTTCACCTCTATGAGCATCACCTAGATGCAATGAGTTCTAAGTGGACCATTCATTATCACGAGAAATGGTTCTTGTGAACCACTACTCATGAAACATGAGTCAATGATTTTGAGTCATGAAACTACATGGTTGAATCTTGATAACAATATCACAATTTGACACATTGTGGAAGATACCTCCTACTTATCAATTGATGAGTTAAAGGGGTTGTATAATGAATGGTTCATAATGCACAACAATTGTTGAAGGTTTTGCAAATGGGTTTGCAAGCTAAGTGGGCTTAACCTTGGGGAAAATATTTGTGGTTAAGCACACTTGAGCTAGAGCAGTACTAGGATGGGTGACCTCCCAAAAAGGCCCAATGCTTCACCTCTGTGAGCATCACCGAGATGCAATGAGTGTTGGAAATACAAGGGAAGACAACCGAGAGATGGGGTTGAATCAGTTGTCTCAGAATTTAAAAATTATTAACCTTTAATCTCAAATATGATTAATAACAGTGAAATAATGACTCAACAACACATCAAAAACACACATAACACCAAGTTTTTTGCATGGAAACCTTATTAGGGGAAAAACCATGGTGGAGGTTAATCCACAAGTTATACCCTATTAAAAGTAAAAGAAAAATATATGAGGAATTCACATTGCCTAGAGCTCACTGCTCAAAGAGAGACTCGTTGTCTTACAAGAAACATTCAGATTAAATCCATTTGAAGAATTTGAACTGAGAAAGTAGCATCTGCTAATGCTTGAGTACAGTTCCAGTTAATCACATGAACACTTCTTTACTTTCTTTCACTCTTCTTCACACTATACTATACCTTCAAATGATTTGAACCTTTTTTGCACATAGCACTCACACAGTTCGTATTCCACACACACTTCACATCCATCAAATGAAGAAACAACCACTTATATATATCTGTAATAAGAAATTACATTGCTCTATGTCAGCTTCAACATAATAGTAGAATGAGTGCAAACTGGCGGCCCAAAACAATAAATATTATCAATGTGCATCAACCAAGGTTGGCCACAACATAGTAGAGAGCCAAAAAAATATTCTCAAATACAAAACACCTTCAAAGATTCTTCCTCGAAGATCCACAACATGCTTCAAACACCTTGTCGGTCATGAACATGAAAAACATGAACACATTGCAAGAGAAAATCTCATATCACAACCACAATGATCAATGTGGAAATGCAACACAAATAGAACATGATCTAGAAACATTCATGAACACTTCAGGAACATACACAACAACTCGGATTACTAGAATCCCATCATCTTCTTTCATGAACACCATTTGTAGTAACATAATAGATATTAGAACACATAAACTTATAACTTGATCAAATCTTCATGCACACCTATGAAACTTTCAGAGTAGAAACTAGATAGGCTTGGGAAAATACCCTTTAATCCGCAACATCTAGTTATCAACATACTTAAATTTCCACCATACTGATCTTCACTGCTTCACAGACAACCTGTAACATATTTTATTACAATTTTCTCAATATTCTCGACATATATAGTCTTAAATAAATTAATGCTAGTAGTGTTGGCATCAATGACAACCACATATTAGCAACTTGACCACAACATCCAATATTTTTTTTTGGTAGGTGGTCAACACTTCCCTCAGGATTCGTGGCATGGACTAATCGTCTCCCCTAGATGCATTAATTTTGGTAGTTGTATCGGGCATTAACATGTCGATATTTTGGTGCAACGACAACCGTGGACCAACAAGTGGTATCAAAGCCAAAGGTGTCAGGTTCAAATCCCCTCGGGTAATGCTAAGGGGGAGTTTTTCGGTAGATGCTCACCCCTCCCCTTGGGATTCGTGACATGGACTAACTGCCTCTCATGGATCCTTTAACTCTGGTATTTATATTGGGAATTAATAGTTCAATCTTTTGGTGCAACAAAAAATTATGGGCCAACAATAAGTGTTATGTGGACCATTCATTATCATGAGAGATGCATTCTTCTGAGCCACTACTCATGAAACATGGGTCAATGAGTTTGACTTGTAAAAATTCACGCTTGACTCCTAATAAAAATACCACAATTTGACACACTGTGGAAGATACCTCCTACTTATAAAGTGATGAGCTAAAGGGTATCTATAATGAATGATTCATAAGGCACAACATTGGATGAAGGTTTTGTAAATGGGGTTGCAAGCTAAGTGGGTTTAACCTTGGGGAAAAAATATGTGGTTAAGCACACTTGAGCTAGAGTAGTACTGGGATGGGTGACCTCCTAGGAAGGCCCAGTTCTTCACTTCTTTGAGCATCACCTAATTGCAATGAGTGCTAATTGGACAATTCATTATCATGAGAGATGAGTTCTTGTGAACCACTACTCATGAAACATGGGTCAATGAGTTTGACTCGTAAAAATACACTAGATTGAATATTGATAGCAATATCACAATTTGACATGTTGTGGAAGATACCTCCTACTTATCAACATTTGAACATGTAAACCACACTCAAAAAATAAATAATGAGATAAAAAGAAAAGAAACAACCAGAAGAGTTTTCAAATGACACAAATATACTTTGGAAAAATATTTTGAGAAAAATTCAATCTCTAAATCATCAAACCAATGTATTATTCAACAATAAATAATCACAATATAGTATTATTCTCTTCTTTTAAAATGGAGACCAACACATTCTTTCTTTGGTAAAATCCCAATAGCATAACACTACAAAAATACCTTTTTATAAATCTATCTCATGCCTCCAATGTATAGACTTAAAGAGGTCCAAAATACCACCAAAGAATAATACCATGGACTCAAATGAGATCCCAAAATAGTATGATAGAAATTCTCGCAACCCTCACATGAGTGGAGCTATCATCAAATAAAAAATCACTTATACAAACATCTATGACCTCCATTATGGAAGTTGGCATATGCAACTCCTAAACATGTCTTCATGAAGCAAAATATAAATAAGAAAAAATCTGCATATACCTTGATAGGTCGTCATTGATAGTGGTTGCATTCGTTGTAATCAATTTTATTTTTGGTGCATTTATCGCATATAAACGTGGGAAGAAAGATGTTGTGTGACTTTCCTTGTAGTCCTTGCACCATTCCTGTTTCAAGTACTTGACACTTTGTTCATAAAAGCATGAGTATCCATAGTGAAGGGAATTTTATCGAGCATAGTGTGCTCTTGTTGGCCACCAATACCATATTTTTTCCTATTTGAGAGGAACAAGAGAGTTAGAAGAGTCATTTGTACTTGTTGTAAAAGGGATAATTATTACAGTTTCTTTAACATTTTTTGTGCCATACATTTGCACTTGGGAAATCGACTACAGGACATTTGGTGAGTTCATACGTTTGCATTTGGTTGACAAACCCCTTCCACTCTTTCAATGTTTTTACTTACCATATTTGTTGAAAATATGATCCATGTTGATATTATAGTTTTAGGTGCATAAACTCTACTAGGTTTTCCTTGTGTTTGTGGTCATTCTTGTCCCCTCTTGCATCATATGGTGCTCTTTGCGTAGGAATTTCCTCTTTTCCTATGTGTGCAATCACATTTACTGCAGTTTTTTAGTTTTAATATGCCTTCAACTGGCTCTAACCTAGCAGTTCATGTTGGTGTTGGAGATTTGAAGACTTTGCTCAATGGCTCCTCCATCGAACAAACAACCCTAGAATTTTTTTTTGAAACTGTTTCACAAGGTAAATCTTTTGACTCCCCAGCTGATGTGGTTTTACCTTTGCCTGAATTTGATTATGTTTGTCAATGGCTTGAACAACATACCCTTGTTGGAAATTTTGTTGGGAGGGATCCCCCTTAAAACGTGCTCAAAGAATGGGTCAACAAGCCCTAGGTCCCTCATGGGGTCTGCCTTGATATGGTCCAAAATCTAACCAAGGGTTTTTTCTATTTGTTTTGCAGAGGTCAATCATGTCTAGGCAATCCTAGAACATGGTCCTTGGTATGTCAAGTCTTTTGTATTGGTTTTCTAGTCGTGGACCCAGGACTTTATTGTCTTGGATGACACCAAGTTGTGGGTCCTAGTCTGGATTGAAAATACAGGATTACCCTTTCCTTGTGTGCCTTTTTTGATCCATATTACTCCCTCTATGGGGAAGGTTGTTTGTATTGAGCCAGATAGGATTTTCTAGGCCCGACCCCAAAAATGGGTTTGTGTTGAAGTTGATATTTCTCAAGATTTGAAAGAATCCATTGATACTCAAATTGGAAATTTCCAGCATACCTAGAAGCTTACCTATTTTAATCTTTTGAACACGTGTTATAGATGTCAGTCTATAGACCACAAGATCAAGGGCTTCCCTTTGGTAGTGCCTCATACTTCTTCTTTGTTATGGGAATCTGATAAGTCTCATCAGGAAGATAATTCTACTACCAAACTTGATGAAAAATTGACCACGGTTACGAACAGTAAGAACAAGCCCAATGTCTTTGGGTCATTTTCCAAAGGCCCTGAGCCAGCTAAAGCTTTGGCATGGCCCAAGCCAAAGGCTACACCTCAGCTTAATGTTGTTATAATAGCATAATCAAAATTTTATTCTCCTATATCAAGAGATCAACAGTGATCTTGTAGTCTTTCACCGTTATTAGAAAGAGAATCCCGTCTATTCAAATAAGGTCAATCTCACCTGATTTTTTCTAGAATTGCTTCTCCACTTGAATGAGGAGGAGTCAGACTTGGATGATATGGAGGATTTTCATTCATGAATTTCCTCTCATGGAATGTTTGAGATCTGAAAAAATCTCTAAAAAGTATTTTGTTCGGGATACTTTGCAGAAATATGGTGGTATTGAAGTGCTTTGTCTCCAAGAAGTTAAAATTTCTTGTTTTTTTCTTTCTTCAACATGTCATTCTATCTGACCAGCCAGCTAGATGTATTGTACTACTCATGATTTTGGAGGTGGAAAATTTTTCACTCTTTTGTCTCCATGATGTCACTGTTTTGTTGTTGATCATGGGTTTGACCCCACACATTAGCTCATCTGGATTCTTCTCAATATTGATAATTATTTTTTTGGGATTATTAATGTTTATGCCTCTAATGATGATATGGAATGCTCCTTGCTTTTGCATTGGATTGTGGATTCCTTGCTAGCTACTATTCGGTTATTATGTGGGAATTTCAATATGATTGAGATGGCATATGATAAGGATGGAACTCTACCATTCAGATGGGAAGCTAGCGAATGAGAGGCATGGTTTTACATGGGCAATAAATTGGGGCTTTTTGATCCCAATATTGGTCATCACCATTCTCATTCCCTATGGAACACTTGGTGTAATTACAGGGTTGGCTCTGTCAGATCATTTATCCATTTCTTTTCACATTGAGTGGGAGACAAGAAAACCTCGAGCTTGCAGAACACAATTCTTTTTTAACACATTTATTCTTTTTCACCAGCCCATATTGGCCCACATTCACATAATCTGGAATTTGGACTGTAGGCCAACTCATAATAATAGCTAGATTAATTGATGGAATGATGCTATCACTCACACGACTAGGTTTCTCTGCATTTATGGGTGTCAGTTGTCCATTTTTAGTTCGCGGTCTTATGAGGCTACCACTGTCAACTTGTGCTCAGCTACAAAGTCTCTTACAACCAACCCTTTCTCCCCATCATTGCAAGTCAAGGTGGTGGAGTCAATGCACAAAAATCAAGTTGCAAATAATTATGCTACCATAGGGGTACAAATTAAAGCTATATTTCTTTGGTTAAAAGTTGGCAACCATGCCCCTAAGGAATTTTTCCTTGACCTACGTGCCATACACTCTTCTCTAGGCATAACAAAACATTAAAGATGGAATCCAAGTGCTTTTTGAGCTACCTGATACTCTCCAAGCCTTTGTTAGGCATTATGAGAAAGTTTTCACTACCCAAGATTACTCTCTAGAGCGCCATCAAGCCCTTTTGAATTGCCTCGCAGTTGTGCCAAATAGGGTTTCATCAGCCCAGAAATATTTTTATGAGCAATTTCTCACTGTTGAACACTTGAAGGAAGCCACTTTTACCATGGCAGATGACAAGGCTTCAAGTGTTGATGGATTCTCTTGTGAGTTTTACAAGGATCTTTGGAATTGTGTTGGCCATGATGTACATAAATTTTATCTTGAGGCTTTTCATTTGAAAACTTTGGGCAATATAATCAATAAGGGAAACATTAAATTCATACCTAAACCTAGAGATCCTGAGGATAGCTACAACTAGTAGCCCATCATGCTCCTCAATGTCTCTTACAAAATCATTGCTAAGGCTCTAGCTTTGAAGATTCACCATATTTTGCGTCAGATTGTGTGCCTAGAGAAAATTGGATTTATTAAATCCATATTTATTCTTGACAACATTATTGTTGTGTGGGAAGGAATGGAGTGGGCCAGACGTTCAGACCAGAGATAATTTTTTTTGAAAATTGATTTTTCTAAAGCCTATGACCGCATTGAGTGGCCTTTCATTCTGGCCATGTTTAATTCCTTAGGGTTTGGCCCCAACTTTATTTAGGTCATTCAAATGTTATTCTTAGACACCTATGCTTGTATTACCATTAATGGTAGCCAATCTTCACCTTTTGGCCTCTTTCGTTCTATTCGGCAAGGATGTTTGCTTGATCCTTCTCTTTATGTGATTGTTGCCAAAGTTTTTGGTTATCTCTTGGCCAATGTGGTTTCTTAGCAGTGGGTTAGAGGCATTTCTCTGCCTAACTCCTAGGCTCAACTTGTGAATGGCCATTTTTCTAATGACTTCTTCCTCACTCTTCTAGAGGAAGAAAACAATATGTTTTGTCTTGCATCTAGCTTTCTATCTATCTGTATAAAACTCTATGCTACCGACAATCTATTTTGTGCACTCCTCACTAGTTCTAGCAGTATGGTTGGAAATGGATACGACCAGGAGAAATCTTTCATTTTTTGGGCATTCCCTTCACCTTCCAACCTTCTCTAGCTATGTTGTGGCAGTTGTGGCAAGCTATTCTCTCCAATATTGAGCAAAATATGGCCTATTAGATAACCAAGCCTTCCAAGTGTGCTCGAAGATTCTGGCAGCTACTCATGTTTATTACTCCTCTTGTTGGTCCCCTTCAAAATTTTCCTATGGTAGGCTTGAAAATTTTCTTTAAGACTTTTTGACGTCCTATAAAGAGTCCCTTAGAGGGTTTCACCATGTTTTTTGGGAGTTTTGTTTCCTTCCTAGAGAATTTGGAGGGATTTTTTTGCTCTCCACTCAGCGACAAGGGACTACCTTGTGTGTGAAATGGATAATTAGAGCCCTTACTAGAGATGAAGACTAGAAAATTCTCCTCAAGCATTGCATTCAATATGGATTTCTTGTTCATAGACCTTCCTGGAAGGGGATTGGATTTCAAACCCTATTGGTATGAAGGAACAATCCAAATCATGGGTATTTTCATGTCCAAGAGTATCTGGAAAGCCTGGGAGGTGGTTAAGCCTTTCTTGTGTTGGGTCGGATCTGGTTTCTATGATGGGATTTCGCTCAATCCACATAATGTTTGGTGGTTGCCTCTTTTCACTAGTAATGGTCAACCTTTGTCCAAGTCGCCTTGGCTGAAGGTGCTAAGATTCCACAAGAAAGGCATTCAAACCTTGCAACATATTTTTCATAGACCCGCAATGTGCATTATGTCATGAGAAGATTTGTGTGTGCTATACAATCTTCAAAACCAAGACTGTGATACTTATTCAGTTTTCTAGTGAATTTTATTCTTGCGGATTGTTTTTATAAGATGGGAATTCATGGCTCCAATCCCTTGTGGAAGGACTAGAATTTGTACCCAGACACCCCTTTCAGGAATTACAAGCCTAGGCTTGGCTATATGTGGCTATCGCCACATTTTCTAATGATTGATAGTCTTAACTGAAGATGTCTTCTCTGATCCTCTCCTCATGTCTGGCAAAAAATATTCTCTTCCATTTGGGCTGCAAGTGTTGAGCTGAAAATTGCCCACTTTTTTTGGTGTATTCTTTTCCAAGGCTTTCCCATAGGGTCTCAACTTGTTCACTTGGGGGTTCAGGACCCTCGATGTCCTTTTCGTGGGAAAGATGAGTATTTTAAGCATCTCTTCTATATTTGCACCAGAGCTCAGCAGTATTGGACTTGGATTCATTACTTCTTTCAGCCCTCCAGGCCAAAACCCTTCTCCTGGCACATGGTTAGATGTTGGGTGATTCGCCTAGGCTTCTGACTAAATATACCTAGCTTTGGCACACTTTTAGCATGAAAATCCTCTTTAATATCTGGAAAGATAGAAATTCCTACATATTTTCTCACACTCAAATGGATAAACATGTTTCTTTGTATTCTAAAGTTATTATTTTCTCTAATGTGCTTATGTAGATTGAAGTGCAAGCCAACAA
Source organism: Sequoiadendron giganteum (assembly GCA_007115665.2). Taxonomy (NCBI): domain Eukaryota; kingdom Viridiplantae; phylum Streptophyta; class Pinopsida; order Cupressales; family Cupressaceae; genus Sequoiadendron; species Sequoiadendron giganteum. The sequence goes on from CM021101.1 coordinate 637,069,750, forward strand.
ATTTGTGCTTGAGGTGGCTCACCTTTAGGTGCTTCTAGATCATTTGGGTAATGCCCCATGTACTATGGATCAAGTGTTCACCTCGGCCTCCTCCTCTCATGGTTGGTCACCCTCTTAGGACCAACAATGGAGTGTCTCTGCTTGCCCCCACTCTCAACCTCCTCCTTGGTGTGGTTCCCTCCCTCCTCAGTGGTCTCATTCTCCTCCTCCATGGGTTAGCCAGGGGTGGCCCTTTAGAGTAGTTGTAGGGAGCAATGGTGGCAGTTCTTGGTGGCCCTTTGATACTACTCCTGCAAGTAGTTTTGGTTGGCCTAGTAGCGGCTTTCATTGGCTAGATTCTGGTAAAAGTTTCCAGTGTCTAGTGCTTGCAATCTCGCCCCAACATGAGGAAGACATACTTAATTTATGTCTTCATTATCTGCCTCATAACATAAACTTGTAAGAGCTCAAAACAACAAGTAAATTTATAAATACACTCATATAAAGTGCCACAAAACTGAATATATGTTCGTTAGGGACAAAATTTTATACTTACACTGAATTATAAAGTGTAATGGGGGTTGTATAGAGCCTAGATTTGACATCACAACTATGCATCCTCTTGATTCTTGCAACATGGTGTGTGTTTCCTTAATTTTCCATCACAACAATAGATCCATGTGATTATTTTCTCATGCATGTATGCCTTGATGCAAACTCCTTTTCAATTTCTTATACTTCTTTTGGACCTAATTATGGGTCTAAATTCCTTGCACACTTTTGTGTCTGATTTCAGTTGGTCTTATTATATCTCTTAGCATTAAGGGGGGATTATGATAGTGTTATGCTAATATTTCTTTTAATGGAGTAGCAAATGAACCTTCTACTTTGAGGGGTCACATGACCTTCTATCTTGATCTCTCGTATGAGGGATTATTTCAGTGGATCATATTTTGTGAGATTCTAGTACTTCTAATCACAATACTATTTTTATTTTAAAATTCTTGGAGTTTGATTTCCTTTGTATATTCATGGTTGAGTAGTGTTAATATATTCACTCATACAATGTTTTGTATCTCTTATCTTGATATACATTTCTTGGAGGTTCATTGATTCTAGCAAACACCAATTCATTTTAGCAAAGTTATAGGCTATCATTAGGTCCAATTACTTTAAAATATAAAATGTCAATAAGTCGATTGGGCAGTGTCCAAGGTAGTTTGCAAAAGAAGATGATTTCGATAACTCATTTTATATTTTCTGATTTTCTTGAAACTACTAAAATTAATTTTAATCTAAAGTCATTTAACTTCTTAGCTATAAAATAATTTATTCTAAGAAAAATGGAAATACTAAACTAAAAAACATAAGATAACTAATTTAGAAAGCATCACAACTAAACTAGAAAGCATGGAAATAAGCAAACTAAATAACTGATAAACTACAAAAGTAGAAAAACAAGTAAACAAACCATAAAACATTTTCTTAAACAGTAAATTATTCTAACAACTACAACAAATAACTCATACTAATTAAAAAGAAAAGTGCTCTGGAACTTCAGACTCAACAACTAAAAACTTTAGTGAGTTTCTACTGAACATTTATCTATCTAACAAATAAAACAACATAATAGTAAGTACTTGTCTAGATTTAAAGTAACTTCCCTCGAGTGACTAGCTCGTGGGTTAACACTTCATTCTCAAATCACAAAAACTATAGGTTCTGGAATCCTTCCATTAAAAACAGTTATCATCCATAGTTCAACAATTTAGCAATTGACATAAGACAATTCTTTCATTCATCAGTATTCAAAGATCATGTAAACAACATAATGTTACTATTCAGTCTTATTCATCCTTTTTAAAATTACATTCTTATAGAAAAACTTATAACTAAATCCTAGATTCCAGATGGCATGGATAGCCATTGTAAAAGTCTTTAATAACTTTAACTAACTTCCATATCTTTAAAACTCATAAACATAAAGAAAGCTCAAGACAAGCCATGAAGTTTTTGGTAACATAAATTAAATAAACAATAATTAAATATTCAATTCATCGACTTGATATTCAGGAGTAGGTTCGCAACATATAGCTTCAACCATATTTAGGAAAATTATTCCCTAACCCTATTTTATATATTTCTACCGAGGAATCTAGAGAGTCACATAAAAATTCAAGAAAATTAGCCCTAAGAGCAGGATTCTCCTTCCCATGACGCAAATGGATCAACATACAGAAAGCAGGTCCTACCACAATAGTTAGTTGACCTTCACAAGTAAAATATTTTATGATCCAAGCTACAAAATTACCCCAAGGTTCTAGTATGGAGGTCCTCTAGAACCCTTTATTTTGTCTTTTGGTACTAATTACTACCATGGGGTGAGGGTCTCCCTCTCTAACAAATAATTCAAACAATTTTTGGTACGTTATCTGAGAGGTTTCTTTTAACTTTATGCCTGAATTTTCTAACCCTGATAAATGAGAAATTATTTTTGGACTCACTTTAAAATGCTTTCCATGGAGTACCACTTCACCATTTGAGTAGTTTTCAGCAAATGTGCTCACCAACTTTTCATTATAACCTTCGAACTTTCTGATTAAGTTCAACCACACTGCGTCTTCGAACAAACTAGAGATATTGCTTAAGCCCAATAATTTTATGCAGAATCTGGCTCTGACTTCTTTTTACCACCCTCCATTCTCTTATTTTCCACTTTGCTAAAGATTTCAACCATGACACGAAGCTTGCACACAACAAATTCTTAAAATATAGCCACTCAATTATTTATTTGTCTTGTTTGTAGCTTACTATGGTTTAACTCAAGAGTTTCCTTTATTGTCTGCAATAGAGGAACCTCAATTTGTAGTTGCTTAATCTCCTGAATTAACGTAGTTTCAAAAGCCATAGGTATTTTTGGAGTATCTTCTAGAGTCATTGAATTTAAATGTCTTTGATATGGTGCCATCATTTTCTCTTTTGGAATGGAATCCTCCCTATGTTGACTCAAGGACTGGCCTTGCTCCCCCTGAGACAAATCAATAGCTCCCGCTACTAAAAAAAGCTCTTTATCTTTGGTGGAAGTGTCTCGATTAGGCGACTTGTCTTTTATTGGAATTTTAGGCTCAGGTTCCTCCTATATTTCTTCAATAGTTGGGGATTGAAGAGTTCTACCAGAGCGCAACTGTACATTTCCATAATGTATCGCATTAAGTCTTGTAAATTTTTCATGTTTAGTAGAGTAGACTGGCATATTCTTGTGATTATTCTTAGGGTTAGGAAGCGGTTGTGCTCAAACTTGAGGTTGGTTTACTTGCTCATTCTGAGGGGGGTTTTTAGCATGAGGTAAAAAAAATTGTTGTTGATTCCTTCTATGTCCAGTATCAAATTGATTTTGTCCCTAATTCCATTGGGGGAAGCATGTTGTTGGTACCATTGTTGTTGTGATTGTTCTGACCACTGTTGAGTTCCTCATGTTTGATTGGCCCTTTGGGGGATCCCCAATTAGGTTGCGTTGGAGGTGACTGATTCCAAGATGGAGTCCATTGATTATGAATCCAATTATTTTGTGGTCTCCATGTAGGATTGGAATTCTGTCCATAAAATAAGTTACCTCCTTAACGTTGGTTTAATGTGTTTATCTCTTCTTCAATCTGAATAGTATTTTCTTGGTATTCTTAATATCAGATATAAGCTTACACTGATTTGTAGGATGGTTTTCCTCATAGAGTTGACAAAAATTGAATTTATCTAAAGGACACTCGCGCAATAGGTGTTTGTTTTGACACTTGGGATAATAGATTGACAAGGTCTCTAGGTTGCGAGTTTTAGCTTGTATGCCATCTAATGTAGTGTTTAATTGAACGAAAATGTTTGTTTTCAAATTTTTTATTTCTTCGCAGAGCTTAACTATCTCATTAGATCCTTTAAGAATACTAGATTTACAGATTCCTCCCCGAGTACGGGAAAAATTCTGACATAACTCACATATTCCCTCAAGGGTTAGTTGAGATTCGTCAACTTTCCCCATGAGATCAAGACTTTTTCTAGAGTCATCATCAAGTCCTTTAAGAAAAATTGTTGTGAGAATCTCAAGGCTAATGGCCTTTTCTCCACATCTTTTAGAGACGAAAAGGAACCTATCAAGATAGTCCTCTAAATTCTTGTCCTTGTTTTGTCTTAGTTTAAACAACTCTTCCTTATGGTCACTATCCCTACAGTAACTCTGGTATTTTTGCAAGATAACATTCTCCATTTCCCCCCAATATATTATACTACCAAAACCCAATCCCATGAACCAATGCATTGTTGAATCCTTCAAAGTAGAAGGAAAGAGCTTCAACTTCTAGTTATCATTTTTGTATTCATAAGTTTGACACGAGACTTTAAATTCAAAGAGAAATTGGTTTGGGTCTCCTAAGGACAAGCCACAGAAGGTTGGAAGGAAAGTTGGGGAAATTTTCTTCATCGCAGTATCATTGTTTGCATCCAATGTAATAGGATAGGTACAAGTTCTAGGAGGTTTAGGTTCATTTTGGTTAGGTTCATCCCTACAATCTCCCATGATGTTCAGAGGAGTTTGTTCCTCAAAGACAATTTCCTCTATAACTGGTTGTTTTGCTAGTTAATTTCCAGACAAATAGTGGAAAGCCTATGGTGGAATAGGCTCAAATAATTCTTCAAAAGTATTTTTGTCTGAGCCTTGGGCCTCCCTAGGTATGATTGGTATGTATTTTGGGGGGGTCTTTGGTATAAATCATCTGTGAGGGCCTCTTTTCCTGACCATGCAAAAAAGGAAGTCAACGAAGGAATTTTTGGTATAAAACTTGGTATTCAAACCATGTCTTAGTAACACTTAAGCACAAAGGCTATTTTATGTCCCCGAAAATGGCGCCAAAAAGTGATAGGTTGTTGTTAGGTCCCATTACTTTAGAATATAAAATTTCAATAAGTCGATCGGGTAGTGTCCAAGGAAGTTTCAAAAAGAAGATAATTTGGATAACTCATTTTAGATTTTCTGATTTTCTTCAAACTACTGAAATTAATTTTAATCTAAATCCATTTAACTTCTTAGCTAGAAAATAATTTATTCTAAGAAAACTAGAAATACTAAACTAAAAATAATAAGATAAGTAATTTAGAAAGCATCACAACTAAACTAGAAAGCATGGAAATAAGCAAAGTGAATAACTGATAAACTACAAAAGTGGAAAAATAAGTAAACAAACCATAAAAAAATTTCTTAAATAGTAAAATATTCTAACATCTACAACGAATAACTCATACTAATTAAAAAGAAAATTTCTCCAGAACTTCAGACTAAACTAACTTCCCTTGAGTGGCCAACTCACGGGTTAACACCTTGTTCTCAAATCACATAAACTACAAGTTCTCGAGTCCTTCTATTAAAAACAATTATCATCCATAGTTCAACAATTTAGCAATTGACAAAAGATAGTTCTTTAATTCATCAGTATTCAAAGATCATGTAAACAACATAACGTTACTATTGAGTCTTATTCATCCTTTTTGAAATTACATTCTTATAGAAAAAATTATAACTAAATCCTAGATTCTAGATGGCGTGGATAGCCATTGAAAAAGTCTTTAACAACTTTAACTAACTTTAAAAGCAGAATTTTAGGTTGGCTAACATTGGAGCTATGGAGATGGTTACCTTGATCTTCTTGAAGGTTGGCTTTCCTTCTTGAGTCCATTTGAATGCTAAGCCTTTCTTTAACATTAGTGTTACAGGTCTCATAATGCTTGTGAAATATGAGATGAATATACTAGTGAAGTTAATCTTCCCCAAGAAAGACAACAATCCCATTTGATTAATAGGTAGTGGTATTTATGTTATAGCCTTCACACTTTTGAGATCAATGGCTATCCCTTCCTTAGATACCACAAAGCCAATAAAATTTTCCTTGTGGTACTCTGAATACACATTCTTTGGGATTTGAAAAAATCCAATTGTTGGCACTTTTGGGAAACCATTTCTAGGTGATCAAAATGATCACCCTTGGATTTTGAAAATATGGTTAAGTTGTCTAGATATATAAGGATGATCTTGTTGATCAATTCCTTAAATGTTATTTCCATCGCGCATTGAAAGGTGGCACTTGTGTTTGAGAGGCAAAAGGGAATTTTTGCATATGCAAATATTCCCCACTTAGTGATGAATGTTGTCTTGTGTTGATCCTCCTCCTTCACTTAGACTTTATTGTAACCTAAAAATCCATCGAGTAATGAGAACATCTCTCACCCTACTACAGTTTGTAAGATTTTCTCCATCGAAGACAAAGGGTAGTCATCCTTTAAAGAATCCTTGTTCAAGTCTCAAAAATCCACGCAAAGTTGAATGTCACCATTATTTTTTTGGAGAAGGACCATATTAGACACCCAAGTTGGATGGGCTTGGATCCTTTGACTAGGTCAATAGTTTGTTGGATTATGCTAGGATCATATCCTTTAAGATCATCATAGGTTCATGCCACAACTCTATTGTACTTAGCACATAAGGATCTCAACCTCTCTTTATCTTTTTGTAGCACATTCCTCCTAAATTTGATCTTCTTTCCATCTTCGATCTCAAGGTCCTCATAGTCCTCCTTGTCTGTCATGAATCTTCTTTTACTATTTCTTACATCTTCATAGTCAAAGAGGTTCTCTAAAGTGATTAGGATTCGTAAGAGCTTATTGTTGTTGAGTTGGATCATTTTCTCCTCACCAACCTCTTCAAATCTAGGTTGTGCTTGATTGAAAAACTCTTCTGACTATCGTAGGAAAGTAGCAATTTGGGCATCATCTTCAAAGACCTACCAATTTTGATCATTAACGAGGATAGACAGTCAGATGATGATGCGTACTGCATGTTGGTTTTTGGCTGACTCAAAGGCTGCTCCAAATTATGAGTTAATTGAATTCATTCTATCTACAACAAAGTTTTAAGATCTCGAAATGACCTAGATATTGAAAGCCACAAACCTATCAATTAGGTCCCACACTCTATGTCAGTAGGGCCACATTCTTATGTTCTTCAAAGTCACCTATCCTTAGACCTCTCTTACCACAAACTTAGAATCTTTGAACACTTGTATCCCTTTTATGCACATCCATTCCACCAGAGTCATACCATGAATCGGTCCTTCATATTCAACATCATTATTTGAACATGGGAACTGAAAATAGAAATCCTTGAGGGTCTCTAACCCAATTGGAGATACAAGATGGATGTTGGTTCCAGAGCTAGTATTACACTTAGCACCATCAAAGTGAAAATTCCATAAGTTGTTGTCAGCAGATTCGCTTGGGCCCTCTTGCTCCTTGACCAATTTTTGGAGGGCTTGGTCCTCATCAAAGATTCCATATGTTCCCAAATCGGTGGCAGTACAGTGCAGGATCATAGGGGTCCAAACTAGGCCTCTAAGTGGAGATGAATAAGAAAATTAGAGTTAGGCAACTTGACATAAAAATTTGAATAGGTTATTAACATAATTTGGAAAATATGTAAGCTCAAAAGTTGTAGCAAATTGAATTTAGATTCTACGCTACTAGTCCTTTTTTGTAAAAAACTAAATCTATTTTGTGAAAATTTGAAGTTTCAATGCAATGGTACTAAATATTCAAGAAAAAGATAGAAGAAGGTTTATGTCTGACCACCCTAATGACAAGAAAAAAAAAACTAATTTTTTTAATATAAGTAAAGGACACATGCCCGGATGTGCTAGATTTTTTTTTGAAATTTTTTGCCATGTAAATAACTAGTTATGATTTTTTTATTAGAAATTTTCAAAATTATTAAAACGTATGTGTCTGACTACCATAACCTAGTCAAAACTTTATGAAATTCATTTTTTTTTATTATATAGTATGCGAAGCATAGAATGTGACACATCTTGTAGGTTTGAAAGTTATAGATTTTTTTCAATCAGCCTATCAATCAGGAATTCAGTCTTAATGTATGTAGAAAATCAATAATATTTATTTATTAAATTCAAAATAAGGCATAACTTATATTGGTGGAAATTGGACAATTTTTTCTATAAACCCTTTTTGTTTCATGAAATTTGGATAAAACAAAGTCGTTGGCCACAAGGGAAAACTTTGGAAAACTAAGGAAATTTTGTAAACACATTTTTTTGGTTGACTTTCCAAGTTAGGCAATCCCAAGCCAAAAACCAAGGCAAACCTGAGGGAAATCCCAAGGCAAACCCGAGGGAAATCCCAAGTCTGCAAATTTTGTTAGACAAAATAGATATCCATTTGAAATGGATATCCGTTTTGTTTTAAAAAAAATATATCCATTTTATTTTTCAAAACAAATGTTCATTCTTTTTTTAAAAACGGATATCCATTTGAAGCGAGAACCTATTTTTGTTTAAAACAAAACGGGTATCCATTTGAAATGGATATCTATTTTAAAGACCTAAAAAACCCTCTTTAGTAAAATGGGCATAACTTTTGTGTTTCTTATCAAAATTTCAACTTTTTATAGGCGTTGGAAAGGTGATTGAGAGATATACACAATGGAATAGGTGGTGTTTATATATTTTACAAAAAATAATAATAATAATAATTTGAACTTCACATTTCATTTTTCAAACATCAAATTCTCACTACTTTCACATGCAAAGTCTCTTTTCCATGATTTTTTTGTAACACTCATCTCAAAATACTTGAAACATTAGAAAAAGTAATGAATAATAAAATATTTATATTTTTTGTAGTGAGGAGATGAAAAAAGCTTCATAAATCAAAATATCTCTTTGTCCCTTTCTCTACTCTCTATATGTCACTGTGTCTCCCCTTAAGCTCTAGACCTATCCCTCCCTCCTTTCTTCTCTCTTTGTCCCTCTTTATACCTATTTTTCTCACTCTCTATCTCCTTGATCTCTATCTCTCTCTCTCTCTCTCTCTCTCTCTCTCTCTCTCTCTCTCTCTCTCTCTCTCTCTCTCTCTCTCTCTCTCTCCTTGTCTCTCTCTTAGGTCCCTCTCAGTCCCTCTCCATATCCCTCTCTCTCTCCTTCCCTTTGAAGTCTCTCTTACTCTTAAGTCTCTCTCCCTCTTAGGTCTCTCTCTCCAGTCGCTCTGACTCCCTCTCTCCCTCTCTCTCTTTCTATCTCTTTGAGGTCTCTCCCACTCCCTCTCTCTCTCTCTCACTCTCACTCTCTCTTACTCACACTCTCCATCTCCCTCTCAGGTCTCTTTCTCCCTCTCCCTCTCTCTCACACACACTCTATCTCTATCTCTCTCTTCATCTCCCTCTTAGGTCTCTATCTCTCTCCCACTCTCTCTCACTTCATCTACATCTTAGGTATCTCTCTCCCACTCTATCACTCCCTATCATTCCCTCTCTCTCTCTCTCTCACACACACACACATGCTTCATCTCCCTCTTAGGTCTCTCTCTCCTATTCTCCCTCCCTGTCTCCCTCTCAACTCTCTCTCCCTCTCCCTCCCTTTATCTTTCTCTCTTTCTCTCCCTCTCAAGTATCTCTCTCCCTCTCAAGTCTATCTTCCTCTCCCTCCTTCCCTCTATCTCTCTCTCTCCCTCTCTCCCTCTTAAGTCTCTATCCCCCCTCTATCTCTCTCTCCCTCTCACTTTTCATCTCCCTCTCTCTCTCACCCTCCCTTTGAAATCTATCTCCCTCTTAAGTCTCTCTCTTTGGTCTCCCCCACTCCCTCTCTCCCTCTCTCTCTTTCTCTCTTAGGTCTATCCAAATCCTCTCTCTTCTCTCATGTCTCTCTCTCTCTTACTCATGCTCACACTCTCCATCTCCCTCTCAGGTCTCTATCTCTCTCAAGTCTCTCTCTCTCTCTCTCTCACACACACACACACACATACACACTCACTTTTTCTATCTGTCTCACTCTTTATTCATCTCCCTCATAGGTCTCTATATCCCTATCCTCCTTTCTCTCTCAAGTCTCTCTACCTCTCCTTCTACCTCCCTCTATCTTTATCCCTCTCTCTCTCTCTCTCCTCGTACCTCCCTCTCTCCCTTCCCCTCTCTCTTTGGTCCCTCCCACTCCCTCTCCCTCCCACTCATTTTCCATCTCCCTCTCTCCCACTCAGGTCTCCCACTACCCCTCTCTCTCTCACTCACTTTCCACCTCCCTCTCGAGTCTTTCTTTCTCCCAATCCCTCTCTCTCTTAGGTGTCTCCTTCCCACCCTAACTAGATAACTCTCTCTACCCCCTCTCTCTCCATTTGCCTCCCTCCCTCCCTCTCTCTCTATCCCTCTCTCTCCCTCTATCTATCTCTCCCTCTCAAGTCTCTCTCTCTCCCTCCCTCTATCTATCTATCACTCTCTCTCTCTCTCTCTCTCTCTCTCTCTCTCTCTCTCTCTCTTTCTCTCCCTTAGACGTAACTTAAAATGGAGGGAGAGAGAGAGGGAAGGAGAGATGGAGATGAAGAGATAGAGAGAGGGAGAGAGACCTAAGAGGGATATGGAGAGAGAGAGAGAGGGAGAGAGAGTGAGAGATACCTAAGAGGGAGAGAGGAAGAGGAGGATACTTAAGAGAGAGAGACTTCAAAGAGAGGGGGAGAGAGGGAGAGGGATTCAAAGGGACCTAAAAGAAAGAGAGAGAGAGAGAGAGAGAGAGAGAGAGAGAGAGAGAGAGAGAGGAAGAGGGAGAGGGACTTGAGAGGTAGAGAGGAAGGAAGAGAGGAGAGAGAGAGATACCTAAGAGGGAGAGAATTTGAAGGTATGGAGAGAGAGAGAGAGATAGGGAGAGAGGGAGATGGAAAGGGAGTGGTAGGGACTAGAGAGAGATACTTGAGAGGGAGAGAGGGAGAGAGAAACTTTAGAGGGAGATAGAGGGAGGGAAAGGGATAGAAACTTGAGAGAGAGAGAGAGAGAGAGAGAGAGAGAGAGACTTTAGAGGGAGATAGAGGGAGGGAAAGGGAGAGAAACTTGAGAGGGATATAGAGAGGGAGATAGAGAGGGAGAGATAGTGGGAGAGAGAGATCTTAGAGGGAGAGAGAGACCTAAGAGGGAGAGAGTGTGAGTGTGAGTGAGACATTGAGAGAGAGATGGAGTGAGAGAACAAAGAGAGAGAGTGAGTGGGAGAGAATTGAGAGAGAGAGACATAAGAGGGAGAGAGGGAGTGGGAGAGACTTTAGAGAGATACCTAAGAGGGAGAGGGACTTAAGAGGAAGATATACTTCATAGGGAGGTCGAGAGAGATAGAGAGAGGTAGAGGGGAGAGGGAGAGGGAGAGGGAGAGAGAGATGGAGTGGGAAGGACATGAGAGGGAGAGAGAGAAGGAAGGAAGGAAGGAAGGATGGAGAGATAGGTCTAGAGCTCAAGGAGAGAGAGTGAGAAATATAGGTATAAAGAGGGACAAAGAGAGAAGAAAGGAGGGAGGGATAGGTCTAGAGCTTAAGGGGAGACATAGTGATATATAGAGAGGTAGAGAAAGGGACAAAGAGACATGATGATTCATGAAGATTTTTTCATCTCCTTACTAAAAAAAATATAAATATTTCATTATTCATTAATTTTTCTAATGTTTCAAGTATTTTTAGAATGATTGTTACAAAAAAATCATGTAAAAAAGACTATGCATGTGAAATAGTGAGCATTTGATGTTTCAAAAATGAAATATTAAGTTCAAATTATTATAATTTATTTTTTGTATAATATAGAAACACCACTTATTCCATTGTGTAGATCTCTCAATCACCTTTCCAATTCCTATAAAAAGTCAAAAATTTGATAAGTAACGTAAAAGTTATGCCCATTTTACTCAAGTGTGTTGTTTGGGCTTCCAAAACAGATATTTGTTTCAAATCGGGATATCCATTTCTTTCATCCATTTCGTTTGCATGAATCGACAAAAATTATTTTTAGGAAATGGATATCCGTTATAAATGGATATTTGTTTCAAAATGGATATTCGTTATAAATGGATATCTGTTTCAAAACGGATATCCGTTATAAATAGATATTGTACCCAACCCATACAAAAAGTCAACATTTTTTTTCGCAATTTTGGTGAGTCAAAAATGTGTTTTTTTTTCTCATTTCCACTTTTAGACCCCCATGATCTTGCACATGTCTTGGCATGAAAATTTCCAAAAGGATCGAAATCAATAAATTGGTTCAATAGGACTTATTTCGGGCTCTGATCACTTGTGGCCTCTTCTTATTCTAACATCTCCATGCAGTTCTTGGAAATGGAGGTGTGTGTGGCCTCAAATCTCATCACTACATCCTCTACAATGTGTTTAGGATGCAAAAGTTTGGACAGTATTTTCATCTTTGCTCCATGCTTGGTCCTTAGTATTAAGTGGGACCAGTCAAGCACTAGGTATCGACCTATCTTTACTATGAAGTCCCTTGAAAAGAATGTCGATTATGACCACTTCCTTGGTAACTGTTTAGCTTGGACAAGAGAATAAGTTCAAAGGAATATTCCTAATATGATCTATGGTTGGGACCTTCTTTTCATCCAATTGCATAATTCCCTTCTTTAGGGGTTCATATTTCAAATTAAGGGCATCAACCACTAGCTTGGGCATGAATAAAGTATTGGCCCATCAATCTATCATGTTATTGTGTAGTAACTTATCCCCTACAATAAGATCCAATAAGAAGTGGTTGGGGTTTTTCTTACAAGTTTTATAGAAAGAACTATGCAACATTCAAAGTAAAAGGACAACAAATTTTGGTCATGATGCTTGACATTAAAATAAAAAAGGTAAGATATAAGGCAACCCTTCTCTTCCTAGTGTTGAGGAGATCCTAACTACACATAAGGTCCCCTAACCTTTGATGAGAAAATCCACTTCTTGGCTAAGGAGTGGCATGCCATTAGTGGCCTTCAACTTCTTGGAGACCAGTAGCTAGTCTAGTTCCCTTTTGATTTTATCTTGCATTTTATGTTTATTGTTCTTGGTAGTTTTTTAGTTGTTTCTTTTTTTCTTTTTGGATGCCTCACTTTTCGTGATCCCCCTCATTGGGCCTCTATGGTCATTTTGTAATGGGTACAATCCCTTTCCATCTTTAATCTAATAAAAAATATATATACTTACATTTTAAATAAGTTATTTTTTGGTCATTTTTTAAAACCATCTAATAATATTAATTTTAAAATATTGATGCAACAATTATTTTAAATGCTTTATCTTTGTTCATAATTGAAATTGGGAAATTGTTAGGATTAGTTGTGTTATTCCTTACAATTCCTTGTAAAAAAAATTGTAATCCAAATTTTAGGTATGATTAAATATTTCTATTTATAATATTTCATGCTTGTATCTTTAAAAATCATTTAATGACAAAATTGATTTTCTTAGACACATGTGAAATGGAATATTGCTTTGGAAACTTGGTAACTTAATTGTATAAGGAATTAAATAATGAGTTACATTGGTTTAAGGAATTGTTGGCCACTTGGCAACTATTAAGAATGTGTTGTACATTTGACATGATTTTTAACGAAGTTAGTTGGTTCATGATTTCATAATAATCATTTTATAATTTTTTTAGGGATTAGTAGAGTCACATTCTTATAGAAAAATACACATTATTGGGAAAATTTTAGGATTAAGTTTTCATTAACCTCATCAATATTAGTTATATTTTATGTGTCTACAAAACTCTTGGAAGGTGTACTTGGATACTTTGTATAATTAGATATTTTTATGTATTTATATTCTCCTAAGAAGATTGATACTAGTTTCTATATGCATTCATGATGAATTTTTAGCACTACGATGGTGGCAACATTTGACTTTACATTCATTTAAGGTATTTTCCCATTTCCTAGGAACTAAAGGAATTAGTGATTTTTTATAATTGTTGGGACCCACATGAATTAGTGGACACATACTAGACCAAGTATTTATTGGTGAAATATGTTGGTGTGAATATAGTGTTTTATGTAACTTGTTCACTAGTACGTCCTATTGAAATATTAAGTTTACTTAGGTCCATGGAATATTTCTAGAGGTCTTAGTTATCATTTATATATTATATTATTGAATTTAATTCTTGAGTCATAGGTCATTTAATAATTATTAATTTATTTGCCATATGCTATAAGATTAAGACACATGCGTTCATCTTGTCTAATCATATCTCTCATCTTTTTTATTTAGGCAAGGCTTGTCTATATTTGTATCATAATCTATTAGGAAAGATATTATCTTTCCTTAATCTCTTGTGGAATTTTATCTTTTATTTTCCAAGTTATTCTAGGGTGTGAGCTAATTTTTAACTCCTACATGGTATTAGAGATTTAGATCTACAAACTCCTTCTCATATTTGAGGGTAATTTTTTGCATTTTCTATTTCTATATTGAAATTATTTGTAGATATTGAAAATAAAAGTATTATCTTATCTTTCATTATATGATGACATGGAGAATAAGAAAAAAAGATAGAAATACCAAATTTTGGTGTTTTCTCTTTCTGTCTTTATATTCAAGGTTAATTTTGGTGTATGTTGTGCATCTAAAATCTTACCATTGAGTTAAGAGAGCCTAAGAAAGTTAATTATCTCTTTCATTTTATGTAAATTGGACTTATGAGGCCAAATCTACAAGGGATTGAAGTTGGGAGGAGGTTGTTAGATCCATGAGGTAGTTGATATTTGAGAGCATTTTGTGCCAAAATAGGCCTTGATATCACATCCAAAAGGTCCCAAAACCCTAGGATTGATTGTCAAATCATCAAAAAGTGGAGACTACCTTTAGAGATTTTTTTTGCCCCTATAACCATTTTCATTCATACATTTGTATGTATACATACAAATCATATGGTATGTACTCAACTTTATTACTAAAATAAGTAGTTGGCATACCTATCTTGAGATTGACATGCATTTAGGGCCTTTTTTGTCAAGTAGAATAAGGGTTTCTATAAACCAATAGTACTAAAATAAAATTTAGATCTATGGATCTAGGATGAAAATCAAAGTACTCCTAGATGAACTCTATGATGGTTAGATGAATGTAGATCTATATTTTTGTAGAGTATATGAGATGGTTGGATGAATGAAGATCTATGAAAATTTTGAAGTAAAGGATTCCTCTGGTGAGGAGGAGAAGATTGAAGAAAAATTTGAGAAAAGTGAGGGACCTACAGAGAAGGAAGTGCAAACTGATTTCAAGGCTAAAGGTAAGGCTAAGAAGAAAAAAGAAGAAAGAAAACACACTAACAAGCAAAGAGTGTATAAAAGGGAGGCTAGTACCTTGGAAGAGACTAATCCCCAATCAAAAAGAACTAAAAGGACTAGGATAGTATCTTTGGAGCTAATAGAAGAAGATTGGAAGGATTCTCCTCCTACACTTACTCCTTGCACCCTTTTACCTTCATCTTCTCCACCCATATCCAAATCTTCTCTCAGATCCACTATCCCTCCTATCCTTTTTTCACCCCTCCTCTTGATATCTCAGTGGATATCACCACCTTTATTCCCAATATTTCCATTGCTCCCATCTCCATTGATTTATCCCATTCTCCAACTTCTCTCCCTTTCACTTCCTCTATTCCTCCTCCCCAATTCACCATATTCACCATTTTATCCACTATTGGGTATGTGCAAGATCATGATGGGCCAAAAAGTGGCAATGGGAAAAAAAATTACATTTTGCATCGACTCAAAAACGCGGAAATCCCTAGTTGACTTTTTTTAGGTTTGGGTGTCAGTACATTGCTCCAAAGCAATGCCCAAACCTAAGTTTACAAATTAGATATCCGATTTGAGTTGCATATATAAATAAAAAAGAAACAACCTTTTAAACTTATTTCAGACATTTTGAATGTGGGCACACAAGGAGAACTCAAAATTAGATATCTGTTTTCATCAAATATCCAATTTTAAGTAGTTTTTATGAAAAAAAAGTTCAAAAGTAGGGCTTTTTATTGATTTTTATTAAAAGCTAGAGTTTACAATGAATTTTTAGTAAAAACTAATGTTTTTAAATGGATTTTGATTAAAAACTAATGTTGTTGATGTATTTGTATCAAAAACTAGAGTTTGTTATGGATTTTTGTGAAAAAGTAGGGTTTTTTTTGTATTTTAGTTAAAAACTAAGGTTTTTTTACAATAATTTTACTTATATTGTGTAATTTCAGTTAGATTAATTAGTTTTTAACTTTAATCAGGTACTGTGGCTAAGAATAAAAATGCACAAATTCTAAACGCTAAACCACCTCCGCAACCACCAATTGAAGACTTTATTGGTAAAAAATTGGTGCAATTGAGGGGCATTTGTGAAGTTTATAAGACAATCCCTCGATTATCGAAGATGACAAACACATTGAAGGAAATAATTAAAAATATATAAACCCTCTCCACCCAACATAATGACTTTCATTTGTGGCGAGAAGACATGAGGGAATATTATGCATGTGGATTTTCTTACGATGATGTGAAGAACTCCAAATAACCAAAGCCCAAATAGCCTCTTTATTCATTAACCCTCGCACCCGTTTTCCAGTTAATGTTAATAAACCATTAATTTCTATAAAATGGTGCACGAATAGGGACATTGTACATAAATTTTGGGATCGTTGGTGTATGGTTTTCGATAAACCACCAAAGAACAATTTTGATATACCATTTTACTATATTAAAAAAATATATGTTGAGTTTGTGTTAGGGCATCATGTCAATTAATTTTACATTAAACCATTCCAATGCGTCAGTGGAGGTATGCCCTAGGATAGACCAGGGGAAGTTAGAGTAGTCTCGCCCATATGTTCCCTCTCCTCCCCTTCCTCCACCACCTCCAATATATCATCCATAGATTATCCAGGATGCGTCCACATAGACTATTCAGTCTAATCACTCTTTGAGTGTTCATTTGGTTTCACATGCTTCTACAATAGCTCAACCTCATTCTGGTGATGTTGGTCAAGGCTTGATTGTTAATGCATCATCCTCCTCAGGTCCACATATTTGTGTGTCACATACTTGCACTATGTGCCACCAGATATGCTTGGGTCCTCTTGTACAACCCACTGAGCATCCCTTGGACACTTTTTATTATGACCTCCATGATGTGGACATTATAGATCAATTGTAGGGGAGTGGAGCACACCCTACAGAGTCCTCTCCTGCTAGAGAGGGGAGCATTAGAATAGTGACACATGTAAGAGTTAAGTTGTAAATTCATAACTTGCATTTATTTTTAAATGAATATTAATAAGATATAGTATCAAGTACTAATATTTATTTACATGGTCTATTTAACAGCTGATGTCTGAGGAGGAGCTCACATGGGTGACTGATAGGACCCTTAGGGCCATTTCATTTGGCCTCGACATGCACACAGTATATATTCTTGCACTTAATGATTTAATTTTTGTATTAAATAATTGCTTGTCATTTGAATTGTCATTAATGAAATTATATAATAACTTATATTTTTATCTTATTTTCCTCTTGTAGGAAATACCTAGTGTGAGTGAGGTGCAGCCTTGTCCAGACTATGGATACACAAAGTTAGATAAGGGGAAGGTAATTTAACTCAAATTGGATGGAGTTAAGATTTTTAAAATCTTATATTGATTATACATACATCAACATAGATTGGTAGTTCATATGTACTTGTCATTTTTATGTATAGTCGATTATGAGCTATACATCATTGTTAACAAGTGACACAACGCTTGAAGGAGTAGGTATTGGAAAACCTTAAGGAGTAGGTTTTGAAACACCTCAAGGAGAAGGTATAGAAACACCTAAAGGAGATAGAGAAAAAGATCAACCTAAAGAGGTATGTGTTTATTTTATTTTGTGTTTGGTAAATATGTTCCTATTACCAATAATCATATGCAAACTTGGATAAATTTTATGTTTTTGTTCATATATATAGATTGGCATTTCAAAATTTGGTTCGGTATATTCAAGGACTCCTGACCCTTTGAAGAGACATATATTACAGGTAATCAAGATTTCAATTTTAGAGTTTAATTAGAATTCAATGTATATTGATTTTGATGTTAAATATTCGATTTTAAATTATATAGTATAACTAATCTCAATTGTGGTTTGAATTTTTCTTGTGCAAATACCTTTAAAGATAGTGAGTGCTTCAAAGAGGCTCCATTTTGATGATCCACCAGTAGTTTAAGATGAGATAGAAATTTTGGGATGTAAATTTTGAATAGATATTGAGATGGCATATGCCACATTTTGTAAACCTTTGTTTGAGTTGGCGTCGATGCCATTTTTGTATATGGACATACACTTGGTTATTGGATAATTTGATATATAGATGTTGACAGTCAAAATTTAATTTGTTCCTCATGTGCATGATTAAACTCTTTGAAATTTTTATCTTGAGCAATGGTTAAATATCAATGTACAATAGCATAAAAAAGAATGGTTATATTATGTAGTTTATATGTATATCTCTGATTACATTGCATTGCACATCTTTCAAACTCAAATCATTACTTCACATTGCATAAATAACAACTAGATGTTGATAGATAAAAAAATTTCAATTACAATATAGTTTTTACAAAATCCACCTAAGCAGTTATGCACTTACTTCACATTGCATAACTAATAACTTGGAGAACTTGTCAATTGCATTTTCTTGTCATGGAATTATATGAGACCATATTTCTATGAGGATTTTTTTTCAAATAGTCCACTACCTTGTCTATGCTACCACATTTTTCATACATGTCTACCAAAGATTTTTATCAAACAGTTCACTGGCTTGTTGGTAGGGCTTCTTTGAACTTTTATGCTCTGACCTCACTCAATCCTAAAACCACATCATTCCCTCTTAATTTTGTCTACTTAAACTTAAAAAATCATTGTATTATGCTGCCCCATAGTTTGGCATACACTTTCTTTTTAAAATCACCAATTTTACCTTGTTTTTGCCCCTTCCAACTAGGGTTTCACACTTTTACTCTTCTTGGGTTACTTTTAATCACTCAGACCTCTTAAAAACCATTGAATACACCTGTTCCAACAAGTTCCAACCTATTTTCATTCAACTTCTCAAAAAATCACTCTCTAGCCTTACTCAAAAGGCACAAAAATCTGTGTTTCTCAATAGGGAAGCCTTCTTGGACCACCCTAATCCCTTTATCACCCCTAATTTTTTTTTCCTACACTTACCCCTATTTAATTCACACCCATTCCTCTGAGGTATAACCTATATAGAAGGAGGAATGGCCTTGTCAATTCATGAAATCTTACATGTTTTAGGTGCTCGTGCACCATACTCCTCGGGTAAAAAATATTTATGCCCCATTTATCACTCCATAGGTCTGATCCTATCTTATTCACAATCCCTTCAAAACCACTCCAAGTCACCTAAATGAAAATCTTCATCCGAGGGATTTTGTACCCTTCATGCTTTGCATTGTCTTGGTCTTCTCATGCTTGATCCTTCTCAAATGGTGTTTCCCAAGTTTTGACACCTACACAAAAAAATTAAATACATAAATCTAAACATCCATACATTAGTATCTTTATTTTATGCTCTTCCATGAGCTTTTGCCAACTAGACACGTATCTCTACCCTTCAACTCTTCTCTTCATAATATTTCTCAGGTTCCTTATGGTTAGAACCATCCCCGTAGCATCATGCATCTTCCACACAACCAAATATTACAACCAAGGACAATCCCCTGTCCTAACACAATATTCCTCAAACTCTTCTTCTCTAGCCTTCACTAGGCCACTCACCATCAACTCTTCATCTCTAGTTTCCCACCTAATCTACTATTTGCAAGATAAAAAATTTGAAGGTTGATAGGTTGAGAGGTTAGGTGTGATCTATTTATGCTAAATAAGGTCAATAAAGACCATTTAAGGTGTATTAAGTTGAAGTTTGGAGTCTAGGGGTCCAATATGCCAAAAATGCATTCTTGCTTCAAAATTGTCATGTAGTCTTTTGAATGAAAATTATTAAAATTGTAAAGGGAAGTGCAAGATAGGAATCTATAAGTTATGGTAGGGTTTAAATAAAGGTGTTTGACTAGTTTTTGACAACAAGCTATGGTCTCATGGCTTTTTTTCACATAAAAATCAGCATTGGAGTTCAGTTGGAAGCTAAAAACTACTTGTAAGGGCATCAATAAATCTTGTTCTACAACTCATATGACCAAACCGTTTGTTCCATCACATATATATGGGTAATTTTAGGTTATTTATAGTTCTCTTTCACATCCAAACAGGCCGAAGCAGTTTAGGCTACATTCAATTGACGAAATCCCTTAAGAGTCCAAAGTGTAGAAGGGCAGCAATCTTTGACGGACTATTACTCAAAAACCGTGATGCTTAAAGACTCTCTATCTGATGCTATGGGATGGTGTTGGGCCCATCTACAATATCCTCTCTCATTTTTTGCTATCTAAGAGGTGTTTTCCCATGGTAATGAGTTTTTAGTTGAGGAAAAAGTTGTTAGATGCAAGCAGTGTAAAGTTGTAAATTGTGCAACTTTCATTCTCCAACTAGTACAACCAAATGGATTGTTTCAACATGTTTGTATGGGTACTTTTACGCTAGGTATGGTCCTCTTTTGCACCCAAATATTCCAAATCACTCAGAGCTACATTGGACCAACAATTTCCCTTAAGAGTCCAAAGCGCTAAAAGGTAGTAATCTTTCAAGGGTTATTTCTCAAAAACTATGATGCTTACAGACTCTCTATCTGAGGATATGGGACTGTGTTGGGATCATCTACAATAACCTCTCTCAGTTTTTTCTCGTGGTGATGAGTTTTCAATTGAGGGAAAAATTGTCAAATGCAAGCAGTGTAAAGTTGCAAAGTGATGCAACTTTCATTCTCCAAATCATATAGCCAAAAAAAATATTCCAATACATTTGAATGGGTACATTTATGCTAGGTATGGTCTTATTTTTCACCCAAATATGCCGAATCACTCTAAGCTACATTGGACCAACAATTTCCCTTAAAGAGTCCAAAGTGCTAAATGCAACAATCTTTGAAGGGCTATTTCTCATAAACTATGATGCTTACAGACTCTTTGTTTGAGGCTATAGGATCATTTTGGGACCATCTACAATAACCTCTCTCTTTTTTTTTCTATCTTAGAGGTTTTTTCCCATGGTGATGAGTTTTTAGTTGAGGGAAAATTTGTCAAATGCAAGCAGTGTAAAGTTGCAAAGTGGTGCAAATTTAATTCTAAAACTAATATGACCAAATGGATTGTTCCAACATGTTTGTATGGGTAAATTTACACTAGGGATGATCCTCTTTTGCACCCAAATACACCGAATCACTTCGAGCTACATTGGACCAGCAATTTCCCTTAAGAGTCCAAATTACTAAAAGGCAACAATCTTTGAAGGGTTATTTATCAAAAATCATGACACTTGAAAACCCTTCATCTAAGAATATGGGATCTTTTTGGGATCATATACAATAACCTCTCATTTTTTTCTATATCAGAGGCATTTTCCCATGGTGATGAGTTTTCAGTTGAGGGAAAATTTGTCAAATACAAGCAGTGTAAAGTTTCGAAGTGGTGCAACTTTCATTCTCTAACTCATACAACCAAACAAAATGTTCCAAAACTTCTAGATGGGTATTTTTACGCTGGGTATGGTCCTCTTTTTCACCCAAATACACTGAATCACTCTAAGCTGCATTGGACCGACGATTTCCCTTAAGAGTCCAAAGTGTTAAAAGGAAAAAATATTTGAAGGGCTATTTCTTAGAAATCGTGATGCTTACAAACTCTCCATATAAGGAAATGGGATCATGTTGGGACCATCTACAATAACCTCTCTCAATTTTTTCTATCTTGGAGGCGTTTTCCCATGGTGATGACTTTTCAATTGAGGGAAAAATTGCCAAATGCAAAAAGTGTAAAGTTGCAAAGTGGTGCAACTTTCATTCTCCAACTCATACAACCAAATGGACTGTACCAAAATGTTTGTATGGGTAATTTTACTCTATGGACCTAATTTTCACCCAAATACGCTGAATCACTCCGAGCTACATTGGATCGACGATTTCCCTTAAGAATCCAAAGTGCTAAAAGGAAAAAATCTTTGAAGGGCTATTTCTTAGAAACTGTAATTCGTATAGACACTCCATATGAGGCTATGGGATCATTTTGGGACCATCTATAATAAAATCTCTCAGTTTTTTCTATTTTAGCGGCATTTTCTCGTGGTGATGAGTTTTCAGTCGAAGGAAAAATTGTCAGATGCAAGCAGTGTAAAGTTACAAAGTGGTGCAACTTTCATTCTTTAACTCATACGACCAAAGAAACTATTACAACAAATCTGTATGGGTATGTTTACACTAGGGATGGTCCTCTTTTGCACCCAAATACATTGAATCACTTTGAGCTACATTTGATCAGTGATTTCCCTTAAGAGTCCAAAATGCTAAAAGGCCATGTCATCTATTGTTTGGTTTGTAGCTCGATGGTATGGCCATGGTAGATTTTATAAGGACTGTATAAGGTGAATATGTGGGTTTAAAGAGCTGGAAAGGTTTGTAGTTGAGTTGGTGAGTTGCCATGCATGGCAAAAATGAGTTAAATTAGGTGAAAATGGTGGTTACAACATGCTAATGTCAATGAAATGCGGGGGAATAAATATTTATAGTTGGATCAAGCTTCTACAACTCCTAATAGATGTGTTTGATGATTTTATAGGGTGTGCCAAGGTTTGGGGAGTGAAGTTGCACCCAAGTTTTATTTTTACCATCAAATTGGAGTTTAAATAATCTTTAATTGTAATTGTGTTGTTTAAAGCCACCTAACTCTTGCATCATAAAACTCTTACCTAATAAACTTGAACATCATGCACACCCAAATACCTTGTTTCCAATTTTCTAGATCAAAGAATCAATTACATGGGAAATGAACTTCACATCAACTTTTTACATTTTTGTTTTTGGAAAAAGTGGCAAGCCACTGTAATCTGTTATATATAAATAGTAGATATTACAAAACATGGTTCAAACAAGCATACCAACATGAAAGAACTAGGAATAAAACCTCCTTTTGTAGCTTGATTAAGTACAAAAATATCTTTACATTTTAAACATACCCTTTGTACAATGCCAGACATTTGACCCATATTTCAAAAAGCATCACTAGATATAGATTGTGTTTATACATAGTTATGACCTTTTTACATTGTTTCACATTTCAAATTTCAAATTTTATAAAATTTTCCTATTGGAGGCATTCAGGGCATAGTCTTCCACAAAAGTAGTATGTTGACGTTTTGGAGTGACAAGCACATGTACAAATCATCAAGATAGCAAATAAACTACATACGATAGAAAAGATTCTTAAAATAACTAGTCTATATTATTGTAATATGTTGCATACCTCTCTGAAAGGATTAGAGGTTATAGCAGGTTCATGATCAATCATGCCAAGAACATTGCAAAATTTGTCAAATGATAAATCTATATTGTCACAACAAAAAAGATGCTTAGACTAACAAATCTATATTAATCTAAACAACCTGAATGATGATGGATTGGTAGTGAAAACTATAAAAGATGCTTAAAATAACCAATCTATATTATTCTAAATAACCTAATTGATGAGATGGTAATGCAAACTATAAAAAACGCTTTGAATAACCAATCTATATTATTATAATTTTCTGCATACCTCTCTGAAAGGATCGGAGCTGGCTATTGTTATAGCAGGTCCACGATCAGTCATGCCAAAAATATCCCAAAAGTACATAGAAAATATCACTATTAAAGACACCTCTGCATTGCAATAGTATACAAAATATTATTATTAAATAAAGAAAACTAATGAACTTAAGCATAATGAACCTAAGCATTGTACCTTCCATTCTTGAATATGCTATTCAAGTGTGCCTAAAGGGTCATCTCTTTTCTTAAGAGTATTCAATATTGCTTCATGATCAACATTACTAAGTGTCCATAGTTGTTTTGTCTTTGGTTTGGAATGATGCTTCAACAACTTAACATTTGTTGCTATAACAAGGTGTGAATACATGAGAATGGTTTTGTGTTTCTCATAGTCTTCAAATACAGGTATGTCATTCTTTCTAATCATGTATGTTTGCTACCAATTTCCTGCAACCACAACTGAACCTGTAGGATACACGAACCTATCATCATCTTCCATCAATTATGATATCTTTTTCTTTACCTGCACGCATCGAGCCAACCAATATTCTGATCTCTCTTCATTCCCTTTCGGTGCAACAACTGAAAAAACATGTCCTGGTTGCAATAGATCTGAAAGCCAGTCATAATCAAGTGAACTTTCCATTGTGTCATTTTTCATAGATATAATTTGAGATAAAGGAGTTAGATACTGTGGAACCTATGTATCCACCCACTCACTTGACTCGCATTGATCCCACTCACACTAAATACAACTCTAACAAAAACAAGCCAATTGTTGTGTCGAAATGGTCCATGTGCTTGCATTTGAGCTTTGAAATGAATGCATCATTGAAGAATATTTTATTGTATGAAAATCCAATCTACCTCCCACTGTAGTCTCCTCAACCAACCAAAATAATATTTCCATTATTGAATCAGGTGTCCCTCCCTATGAAAATGTTGAACTACACCAATCAACAATAGAACGTGCATCACTAAATTTTTCTCTTTAAATATTCAATTGCTCCTTAATTAGAGATCTCTTTACACATGCACCTACTCCATCATGCTCCCCTTTCCCATGCCCAGCTTCAAAAAACTCCAAATATTAGGTACACCCTTCTTTACATGCATTCTACTCAACCAATAAAACATACGAGCATTCTTGAATTGACACGTTTAGTTATTTGACCAAATGAGATGTCGACCCAATGCTATATCATGCTCCTGCAAGAACTCAAAAAAATATCGAAACAATGTTGGACATACTCGGACGAGTGAGATCTATCATCACTCATATAAAAATGATACTCTTTGATTATCTTTCGATCCTCCTTTGTACTATCAGGTGCATTTCTAAATGTTATGTAGACAAAAATAGCAATTTGAATGGAATTGCAATATTGAGATTGTACCTCGTTTTGTGGTTGCAATGTGTAGTTTTTTGCAAAATCAACCACTGATATAATAGTGCTAATCAGAAAAGAGTCCTTACACCTCCTGAATTGCTGATCCAATCACTGAGACCTATGACTATTCCTTGCATACTTGTAGAAAATAATGTCCTTAAAATTTAAAATAAAATAAGCAACACTGCATTCTTTTGTAACCAACTCGCATCTAGAACCTTCACCTCCACTCTGTAAAGTATATTTGACTATCTCATATCTCTTTTTCAAAAATCTTCTTTCCAAATTCATGTTCAGAACCCTCATGAAGACATCGAACAAACTTTGACAAGCCACCACATTGTGAGCACTTCACATTTAAACAATCATTTCTATAGAAAAAGGAACCATCATCTCTAGAATATAAAAATAAATCTAGCAAGTCCCTTGATGATTTTGGAATATGCATTGCACCACACTCCAACAACATTTCATTAGCATGCAAAGTAGAACAGATATAGCATAATAGTTCATGGTACATTGAAAACTCCACATGATATTTGCAACAAAAAGTATTACAAATCTTAAGAGGCACACAATCAAATGGCTTCAAACCTTCAAAAGTCCTTTGCAATATTTCCATATTTGGATGTGTTTCAATAAATTTGTTGAACAACATTGTTTGGCTTGATTCCAACAAATTTTTAGGATGCAGTGTACGATCTCGATTGCCTATTCTTAACTTTAAATAATCCTTTGCATTGGGTGATACTCTAGATTTATAATGCAAAAATTGTTGAATTACCTGCTTTACATTATCAGTTAGCTTCTTATTAAAATGTGGAAGCCTCTCGGAAAAAGCCCATTTATCATTTTGAATACAATCATCTATTCTTTCTCTTCTTGCAAGTGCTATATCCAAAGTTTTATGATTTATGTCAAAATCAATACAAGTTTGTCTCATAAAGCGAGCCTTTTTCAATTGATGGCTTACTAGGGTGGTTGTAATGACTCTTTGAGCAACTCTCTTATCTTTTTCCTTGGTATTTTTTCCAATAGACTTGAGTGCATTAAAAATATTTTTGACAATAATAGAATTTTGTTTGGTCTTCTTGTTCACACAAATCTTCAATTTGGCTAGCAAAGGTCTCATATTTTGCATCTTTCACAATTGTACAAAAATTTGGCGTTGCTCGATCAATGTCTTATCGCTAAAATATTGGTTGAATAGTCTTCTAGCCCACAACCAAAGATTTTGTGTTGACCTCTTGCCTTCAAAATTGTTTATAATGTTATCATCAATTTCAAGTAACCATTTAGGGATTCTTAAAGGTATTTAATTTGGAATATGTCTTTCTTCCACACAAGTTTCTTCATTTCTCATGTAATCTAGTGAAACATAATTTACACTTTCTTCAATATTGTAGACATACAAAATTGACATCATACATCTCGCTCTAACATCGTGCATCAAATTCTGCTATTAATCAATTAAAGCAGTTTATTGATTAATTTACTAAGGTTCATTAAATAATCAAAATTATTTAATCAAATCCTTAAAGTTCTTCTCATTTGATTTAATAAATCAAACTAATTTAATCAAATGTCAAATCCCTAAAATCCCCTAAGTTAATTAATCCAAATTAATTAACTTCTAATCACAATTACCATTCTCTAGCTTTTGACTCAACCGGAGTCAAATCCAAACTCCTAACTAACCCACCCACTTGCACCAATAAATCATTTATTTGATTTATAATTCCTCTAATTACATTCAAGAGGGCATCAAAATGGAATATTCTTCCAATTTGAATCTTCCCCCCAAAAGGGACTTGTCCCTTCCAACAAGGTTTTAAATGCTATTTGCACAAGTCAACATAGCATTTATTACACCTTTCATCTCCCCAAAGCATGTCAAGTCTTGCAAAATTCAAATTTGAAAGTGGCACATTGGCCAAGACTTGCACATTCCTCACCCTCCCACACCTTGACAAGTGGCATCTTGTCATTGGCCCATGAATGATCCCACATTCATCAATTTGGCCTCTCCTCTCTTCAAGCTCAACTATAAGTTGAAGGCTTCTCTCCTTCAAACAACACACAACACATTCTCACTTGCAAGGTTACTCTCTTCATGAGAGAACTAATCTTGTTCATCACCACACCATTTGCTTAGCAATTACATCTTGAGGCAAGGTTGCTCTCTTCATTTGAGAGTCAATCTTGCTCTTCACCATCTATCATCACATCATTTTGCTTATCATGGATTGGGAAAGGGCATCCTTTCTACATCACAAGGAGCACCAATCCAATATGGGATAGATATATTTCATGTTTCATATGTTGTTTGAGTCATTTGTTTGCATTGTGAATCATGGTTTATTATCTCATAAGGATATGCATTTCTGTTATGTTGTTTTGTCAAGGTTACTAACCAACTTGCAGATTTTCACATCCTACAAATGGCGCTAGAAGGAGGGCTGTAACGTATTTATAAAATAAATATAGTCTCTGTTTTAATTCATACATTTTTATTTTTATTTTTTATTTTTGTGTGATCGATTAATACTTTAAGTAGAGGATGTAACGTCTATTTATGTTGATCATAAGTTTCAAGCATTGAGTGCTTTCTAATCTGTACCATATCATTTCTCCTCTGCATTAAAATCGCACTGTGTCTTCATGAGCATCATCCATGGTCTTTCCGAATGCCTGCACTAAAATCATCAATGTGGGCATTCACTGCTGTTATGGTTATAGAGATAAATCCTTTGCAAACTGGGCAAACTTTGACTACGAAAGCTTCATCATTTCCATTATTATAAATGTCATTTCTAAATTGATTCGATGCTCATAATTTTTTTTATTTTTTTTCTCTCCTACTAATCTGAGACGTGACCCACTAGGTACCAAATCACATGTTATTTCTGCAGCCTTTTCTATTCCTTCACAAACACCTATTTGCTTATATATTTGGCCTTCCCCTTTCATCAAATTAAGAGTTAAAATCTTTGTAGTGCTTGGGTTGAAAGATTTTTTTTACGCAAATCAATGCCCGGTTTCTAGTTTTATTTTGCCTATGTTGGCAATTTCAAACTATGTACAGTTCATCCTCACACTAGTATAGTTCGTTCTCTTACTAATCTGCTGACAGAGCAATGGAATTTTTTACTACGCTGTGATAGGGCTGCCATTATCATAGCTTGAATATCAGTAGGTAGATGCATCTATCCAAAGGCATCAGGAATGATAGGGATGGAACCAATGTCGATAGGAGTCTTAAACCATGTTCGGGTTTTTCTTTTTACTTAAAGAGCTATATTCAGACTTGTTTTGATACAGTCCATTCGTTCTAAGTAAATACGGTCTATCATTCATTATATGTCTGAGTCGAGTGTTTATACATGTCATTTTGTATCAAATGAAGTGTGATGAGATACATCCATAATAAATAATGTTAATTTGCATATCAGGCTTTAGGTCATCATACAGATATGACATGATGAAAAAACAGAAGCAGATTCATGTTGTTACATAAGAGAAACTTCAAGAGAATTGCCTACGACTACAGGACTAGGTACTTTCCTTCTAAAATGTCAATACAGAGCTGGTCATTGTCTTTTATTTATGTGCAGTAAATCTGGCTGCGAATATTCACTGTTTGTCGACATTAAATGCCTGTTTTTTTTTCACGGCAAGGTACCTTGATTGAAGCGCCAAGAACAAAAGAAATAAGATATTGTCCAGGCTGTAACTTGTAATGGTTGTAATAACAGGCCATGGTGAACAGACTATAACCTTTCTGCAAGCTCGAGTTAAGACTTCACGCAATGACAGAACATACAGCCTCTTTGCGTCCCACATGATCCCTGACAGAGCTGTGAACTGTCATTCTTTTATAAATCGCGACTTATAGATAGGAGCTAGGAGAACATGACTTGGATCGCTCGCCATTGTAGTAGCCTAGGCAATAGCAAACAACAGTGCCTGATATTAATCTACCAGCTACTCACCAATTTGAAAGAAGTATAAATGTATTAGGCAGGCACAAGGCACGATATCATGAGGAACGCTTCTTTCATCTACTCTCATTATTGATTTTGACTCTTTTGTGTAGGCATCGAAATAGCATTGAAAGCCATTACTGCTGTATAGCACATACACTTGAAAGCCCCTTTCTTCCTTTTGCACACTTATACGCATTCATTAGAAGTTTTATGGCACAACCAAGCCAGGCCAAGTGGTGTACAGGAGTTTTGATTCTAAAACAACAAATCACTTTAATACCTACGTAGCTACCTTGTTGACTGCTTGTAGAGGCGGCTCTTTGTGGGACGTTGGATCCACATTTGGATTCATTTATGCATTTATGAGTTCTAACCTTTATGCTGCTGGTGTGTCTTGATGGATGAGTCACTCACACTACACTGCCACCATGGAGTAAAACAATATCAGTCAAAAATGTGAAGATAAAGAGGCCCGCTTACCTACATTTTTTGAAAGTTTTCCATGGCTTTTTCTGCTATTTACTCTTAGCGCCCAATTTGATGGGTAATGGCTAACTTAGTGGCATAAATTTGATATGATCTATTCTTACTGCTAGATCTCTGATATTAGTTGGATTTGATCTGTTCTAACTGTTATTGGATCTTTTATTGACTGCCTTTGAATGTAGTAGGTAGGACTGTACGTCTATATTTTCTGTTCAAATAAACATCAAACCCCAATGCCATCTATTGTGCATCAATTACATATCCAGCGTACCTTGTTTCAGTCTTCTCTGACAACTTTATCACATTCAGATTGGTGCGACAGACAGTATGAGGTGGTAGTGTTGAAGTATTTATTATAATAATTACTGGGGAGTTATCTGATTATTGAAGACAATCGACTTTATCACTAATTTTGCAGTTGCACTCTCAAATTTTCAATCATTTAAATTTGCAAATTTTTATTGTTTTGAGAATTGAAATACTGTCTTTTGTTACAGGTTTGAGCAGATCCAGGAGAGTGCAAATTGGGTTGATGTTTTGATTAAATTTTCCTTACAATCCAATATTTTGAATTGTCTAAATTAATCTATGGATTCTTGCTATTAAATCAGAGCTCTTCTTGCATATAATTCGGTCGATTTCTTTTAAAAATATTTTAAAGAAGAGCTGAAATAGTGCATAAATTTACATAAAGGACTTTATTGACTTATCATAGAACTCAAGGGACTTGATGGCTTGTTTTATTTCTCTAAGAAGTTTCATCGCATAGTTGACATACCTTGTGCATTCTTGTATAGTTTAGAAGAATATCATACATCTCCTTGTTCGTAACTTTGTACTATTTTGTCAGGTTGATGTTGGAGGCAAGCGTCAAAACTAAAGAAAGGCGAACGAATTGGAGCTTGAGAAGTTTCAAAATTAAGACTTGAAAAGCATTTTTCAATGCTTGTGGTTATAATTCAGGGCTCCAATTCACGTTTTAGTTTTCTGTTTTAAACCAACTCACATTTCCTTTTGGGTTTAAAGTTAATCACTTGACTTGATCTTTTCAAAGTTGGTTAAAAAGAACCTTAGACACTTACTAGATTTCAATTTGGGTTAAAATTGGACAAGAAAAACTTCACATTTCAATTGGTGCTTTTAAAACGAACTCATCACTGCTTTGAGGTATTAAAATGAACAAGTGTCTTTCATGTTTTGTAATCTTTTTCACAAATTAACATCATTGAAATGCGTATGCGCTTCTCTCGCGCTTCACAGCGATCTTGAGAATCAAAAGCATTTTGGTGATGTTAAGTTGTCAAAAATATTGCCTCCACACTTCGATTTGGGAATTTTAAAATTGAACAAAACATGCGAGTGTGAGCACGATATATTGCGGAAGTTCTCCCCTTTGTTTTTCAACAAAGGTTGTGTGAACGACGGGATATGTTAGCTCGCTATTGTTTATCTTAGAGGGCCTGCCTTGTGGGAAAAAGTAATCACCCAAGGGAACGACCCAACCGGGAACACGCTAAAGCCAAGCGACTTCCAACCGGTATATAAGTGTGGATATTGGAACAAAGGCCAATATCACGAGGATTATTCCGACGAGATGGACAGCAATGGACTCTCGCCGACGTTGGATAATCCCCCACGAACGGAATGCCCGAATTAGAACCCCTTGTTTAGAAATTGGCCAAAACCTTGTCTATCTTGTTGGTGCAAGAGGTCATGTCCTCTGAAGCCGCCCCACGTATACATGCGGTCTTGTTGTGGAAATGGAAAGTATGCCATGGGAGATTCATGGGTACTAATGCTTGGCTGACCCGAATAAGTGAGTGTCGTGGAGGGGAGCCAGTGTGGTCAAGCATTTAGCCATTCGCACAAGATATGCGCAGCTGGATTTATCCAAGTGGGAACCCAACAAGATATTGCCTCATCATCCTAGGGTTGTAAAAGTGCTTGGAATCAAAAACACTTTGCTTGGATTCAAAACATTGAAAAACGAACATTCACATGAGCCTCAAATTTCAAACACCTTGGAAGAAACAAATATCCTTGACGAACTTGCCCACTCTTGCTTTCCCTAGGAATCACATTCCTAGAGGTTTCTAAGTGTGCAAATTCTACCATCATTTGTTTCCAATAAGGATAAACATAAGGAACTTTTGCCCTATTTTCCTCGATTTTCACATAAAGGACCTTGTGGAATGAGAAAGAGAATGGGACATCAGACATATAGTTTGAAAACCTAAGCAAGCAAGTGTCTTGGATAAAAAGAACCTCATTTAACCAAGATAAAAGAAAAATTTGATTACACATGTGTTTTCTAACATGATCAAAATCCCAAAACCGAAGTTCAAAAAGCTTAGTTTGAAAGCTAGTGAGGAGCGTCTTGAGATCCTGAATTGTTTGAAAGGTTTACTTTCCTCTCATAGGAAATATAGCGTGTCCTTCAACACCGAGGTCTTGTAAGCAGAAGTATCATCTAGGTCAAGTCTAGGATCAAATTCAATCACTTTCATCCATCTTTCAACCATCAAAATCAGTCAAATTTCCATCTCACCAACAGCTCTTGGAATCTTTGTAAAAATATTTTATGCTAAACTTCTAGGCGAAATCAAATCACTTTGTTTGACTTAACACATCTAGTCAAACCATCATCCTATACACGAGTTCTCTCTTGGATAATGCAACTTCCTAGGGTTTACGAGTTCAACTTGTTTGGCTTAACACACCTAGCCAAATTATCAAATCATCACCTCATTTGACTTGACACACTAAGTCAAACTATCATCTTGTAGGAGTTCACTCTTGGATAACACAACTTCCTCAAGTTTTACGATTACATTTATCACTCTTGTTTGACTTAACACATCTAGTCAAACCATCAATCCAACCACGATCAATCAAAGTCCTAAAAGTTTAGCATTTCCTTCAAAGTTTCTTTAAGAGTTCCATTCATCCGTATCACTCATCTTCCGTTTATCTCGTCCTCATTATCGCTTTGATCCTTCAATTATCCTAGTTCTTCACTTCTTTGAACCTAAGGTTTAGACCGATCTAAAGGATTAGAGGTTTATCTCTTACATTCTTGAAAATTGATCTTCATTTTATGGTTCAAACTCGATCTCAACACAAGAGGGACATGGAATATAAATTTGATCCATCCATCATGAGCAATTCAATTCAACCAAACTATCCAAGCCTTGCAATACCATTTGATTTTCAAAGCTTGTACAATGCATACATGGGAGCATTATCTCATACAAACATCAATGGTACAACAAATATGAACATACCCAATCTGAAGTTTGGAACACCTTTCCCAATGATAGATTTAAATCCAAGTCCAAATTTGCAAATCTATCAACCAAACACTCAATGCATGAGTTTTCCAAACAACATTATCCCACCAAATCCATACATACCAAGTGCAACTTTACCAAACATGACCATTTCAAATCCACACTTGGTAAACTTTGGGGTAGACATGTTTGCAAATCCCCCTAATGTTGTTCAAAATCCTAGCAATATGTTGACGACTACATATGTTGATTCAAGCCAAGGTAACAACATGCGAAATCAAAGTTACCTAAATCCAAGCAATATGATTCCCAACCACAACAATGTTCAATTTCAATCTATCATGCCAAATCAAAACATCATACCAAATCATCCCATTTTTCCATCAACATCGCAAAAACAGATGGAAACCATCCAAGCAACCCCAACAATCAACACCATTCCCATTCCACCGCCACCGCCACCACCGCCAAAGCACAACACGACCAATTCATTCTCCATCATGTTGCAAGCTGCACAAGAAGCTTCCCGCAAAAAGGCACTCCAAGCCCAACAAGCTACACAGCTAGTTGCTCAGCAAGCACAAGCGGCTCAAGTAGCCCAACAAGCGCAAGCGCAAGCAAAATTCTACGCACTATTGAAAGCAATCCAAGAAGAAGTAGCACAACAAAGAGCCCAACAAAAAGCTTTGTTGGCACAAAAACAACATGACGAACAACAAGCGTTGTTGGCTCAGCAGAAAACGCAGGCCTTACTCCCACAACAAAGCTTGCAACAGATCCCCACCGCAATTGTTGAAAACAAAAATCAAGATCAATCTATCAGTAAGCACTTTGAAGATGTTTCAACCTCAACCAGTGATCAAATCAACACACACGAAGAGCCACTTTTCAATCATGATCAAAACTCACCGACGATGCTCAACAATGATCCAATCCAAGAAACGATAACATCACTAGATCCTATGGTTGAAAACATTGACAATCGCTCTGCCATAATTGTTGAAAACATTGATCAAAAACAATCTATCAATGAGCATATTGAAGATGTTTCTACCCCATCTAATGATCAACTCACCATACATCAAGAGCCACTTTTTAATGATCTATTTCAAGGAGTATTGGAATTGTTTGATCCCATTGACATATTCCATGATCCATCGACCAATGACCATATTGAAAATGTCTCTACATCACCTTATGAGCTAGAGGACATATCTCAAGAACGTATTCCAAAGCGCGATCAAAATCTCCCATCAAGGTCTAGCAATGGCCCTTCCAATGACATATTGACATCCTTCGACCTCATGAATATGGATAGTGAAGGAATCCTCAAAGATCAAAAGGATATTGAGCCACTTTCCATGCCTAAGAATGATGTCCACGAACCCACTATAAGAAATCCATCATTTGAAATTGACCCGTGTCAAGAACTTGATCCAAAGCATGATGAAAGCAATTCTGAAATCATTCAAGATCAAGAATTCGTATCTCCGAGATACTATAATGATCTAATGGGCACTCTTCTATCTGTGCAAGATGTCACAAATTATGATCACATCCATATAGCACGTACTCCTCCACTTGCCCGCAAGATGCTTTCTTCGGATGGACACGTAGATAATCTTCATTCAAAACAAGAGTCTCATACTCTTGACATCATTACCAAGGAACAAGAGTCTCATACTCTTGAAATCATTACCAAGGAACAAGAGTCTCCTACTCTTAACATTTGTGTACAAGACCAAGATGTGGAAAAATTTGGAGACATAGCAGAAACAAATCATGATGAAGGCTCCTACATAAGTCATGAATCAGAAAGAATGAATCATGGGAAAGACTTTTACAAAAACAGTGAAGCATCAACACTTCTTCAAGAAGCAGTACAATCTAATATCTCACAAGATCAAGTCAAAGACATCAATCAAGAAGTCATCCCACATATGGAGGATCCTATCACTTATAAAGTTGGATCACTTACCTTTCTTAGAGCAAGCTATCTCATCAATAAAGAAGCTGACACTTTTGAAGATCCGCCACAGAGCAGAGAAGGATTAGCACCTTGTTTCCAAGGTAAATCATATCCTATGGCAAATAAAATGTTTCAACAGATGAATTATCAAGGCAGAGGATTGGGCCTACATGAACAGGGTATCCTAGAACCAGTGCAATTTTTTGGCAATCCTAAGCATCAAGGCCTTGGTTACTCAACAATCAAGGGATCTCAACATATCAGTAATACTATCACCAAACTGGGGGCAACTTCATCTCGAGCAAACGTCAACATAGGGAGCACAAAGAACCGTTATGATGAAACCAATGCCAATACTACAACCCGCCATGTCATAAATCTTCATCCACCTATCACCCCATCCGCGAATTGGGACCAACATCACAAGAAAGATTTGAATTGAAGCATGCAAAATAGTATCAAAGAAAAAGAAGCTAAGAAGCATGAAGGACAAATCAAGTACATATGGATACCAAAGAATACAAAGAATGACTATCCCTATCAAACTCCATTAGTCAAAGAAACTATGGGGAAAAATCAAAAAGGGAAAAGTATCCATCAAAGATTTCCACAAAGGAAAAGGCAGGCTTCTCAAGTAACGTACAAAGTGTATCAATTAGTTGGTCCTAATTCCATGTACACTTCCGTATCCACCCATTATTGCTCATCTTCCCAAGTTTGGAGAGTCAAAGGCTCCAAACTATCAACCAATCCATCTTTTATCCCTAAACAATCTCCATCCACGCCTCCACGAATGATATCCAACTCTCACATTGACCATGTGTTGGCAGCGACCCTTCATCATAAGGATTCAGAGGGCACTCTATCGCGATGTGCGCACAAAGACAAAGTTAACTCCGGTATCAGCAAAGCAGATCAGGGATCTCAAAAGTTGCATTCAAGTGCACGTGTCTTGGAAAAACAGCTTCTTCAAGCAGGATATCGATGGAACATTATGACAGAAGCATCAACATCAGCACCACCAGGTGGTTCAGCATCAGCTTAAAATCTCTCAGAAAATACAAAAACAATTAGAAAAAGTCCTGAAAAAATGGTCACCTTAATGAAAACCTGGCAAACAAGCGTCTTGGTGACAACAAAAAAATACAAAAATACAAAAAAATCCAAAAAAAATAGAAAAAGGATTGAAAACAGTAAAGAAAAAAATCGTCCTCTAGTGAAAACCGCTTCGGTGGCGCTTTGGACAAGTACCATGATAAAAACCTAGCAAATAGGCATCATGTGTAGAATCAAGCATCTATGTGCGCCAGTTCACAAAAAAGCATCTTATCACATCCATAATAAAGCCAAAATTTAAGCCATATCATTCATTCACCCATGAACTATTTATCCAACCCATTTTTATCCATTTGCATCCATACTCCAAGTTATCTTGATCTTGGAAAATTTTGGTGCATGCTTTACACTTGTTTATGGTAAACATCTTGACATGGATCATTTTCATTGATCCCATCCTACCCAATGCTATTTGAACCTTGAACCACTATCCAAAGGCGCATCCGCTTTTTGAACACCCTTATCTTATCACAAGATAATTCATATCCAAGCATCCACCCATGGAATTCCATACATCGCTAGACACTAGGGGCAGATATTTGCATCTTGCTTCGAGAATAAATCTTGATATATATCCTCCAACTTATGTGGAAGATCCAAACATTGGAAAACGTGAAATCAACTTCGTCAAATCAATTTGTGAACCAAAATCCAAGTCACTAGCCCATGGCATATTTTGACAAGAAGACATTCCTTATCTTCCATCGAACATCAATCCAAGCAATCCATATCAGTCTCATCTAGTGCACACATCAGCGTCACATCAAATCATCAAAGCAATTTTGTTCTAACTCAAGCTTCATCAATCTTGATCAATCGAATCCAATCAATCATCACCTTGTTTGACTTAACACACTTAGTCAAACTATCATCTTGTGCATGAGTTTACTCTAGGATAACACAACTTCCTTGGGTTTACAAGTTCATTATCATCACTTTGTTTGGCTTAACACACTTAGCCAAATTATCAAATCCATAATCACCTCGTTTGGCTTAACACACCTAGCCAAATTATCCTTTTTGTACGAGTTTACTCTGGGATAACACAACTTCCTGGAACTTACGAGTGCATTATCATTTTTGTTTGACTTAACACACTTAGTCAAACTATCAATTCATCAATCTGATTGATCAACATTAAGCTTGGTTTTCAACAAAATCCCAAAATAAAGCACTAATATCATCACATATCCATATCCAAATTGTCAAAATCCATCAAAAATTTCAAAAACATCTAAAAAACTCATTCAAAAATCCAAAAACATCCAAATCATTCAAAAAATCCAAAAAAATGTCGAAATATCAAAAAATCTTCAAAAAAATTTCATCATTGACTCTTGTTAGTTTTTCCACCTTGTCGAACTACGTCGTCTCTGAGCTTGAACGTAGGCAAGGTTGATCTTTGATCATCCCCCGAGACAGTTTGCGTCTGTCGCATTGGCATCCGTTTGCCCATCTAGTTAGGCATCCGTCGCATTGGCATTCGTTTGCTTATCTTTTATACATTTAAGTCATTCTTTATGCATTCGTCGCATTGGCAATCCGTTTGCCCATTCATTTATGCATCCATCGCATTGGCAATCCGTTTGCCCATTCATTTATGCATCCGTCGCATTGGCATCCGTTTGCCCATCTAGTTAGGCGTCCATCGCATTGGCATTCGTTTGCTTATCTTTTTTACCTTTAGGTCATTCTTTATGCGTCCGTCGCATTGGCATCCATTTGCCCATCCATCTCATCCGCAGTCAAGTCAATTGACACAAAATACCAAAAACATTAAAAAATCTTGAAAATACCAAAAACATTGAAAAATCCAAAAAAATCAAAACAACCTCAAAAATATTTCAAAAACACCAAAAACATCCAAATATCTAAAAAACCCAAATCGGTGCACCTGTTCCATCTCGCATTCACCCACAATAATCGTCATTCCTAATAAATCAATTGTCGCCTTCATCCTTTGGTGAAGCAATCAGAAGCAAGTTTAGCAGGTTCCAAAGTGAACACCTAATCGTCAAGGTCTCAAGTCTAGATTCATAAGTCAGCAAGTTGGTCAACTCGGAGTATCAATAGCTTATCACGCAATCAGTCTCACCAAAACCCTAATCACTACATGTCCTAGGATGAAGCTTTCCCACGATGGACATAAGCATCAGGTACCCCACATTAGTTTAAGCCTGGCTAGCGGTACAAAGAACATTAGCTTGTTTGTTTACTTTATCTTGGTCTTTTTGACTTATCTTATTTTGCGCTCATTCCAAGGACCTTTCGATGATGCCTAAACAAAACAGGTTTAGAGAGAAAGGAATGGGGCAACGATCATTATCTTTTTATCTGCTGTGCTTGTTGGATGTTCTTGTAAAATAACTTGGCGAATACTTTCTTTGTTGGGTCCGTCCTAGCAGGGTTTCCGTATGTCAAGTGTGAACAAGAGCACTCCTATCTGATTGTCGAGTCAGAGTCCATCACACTAGGCGCAACGCCATCCTGGTTCTTAATACCTTGATGCATCGCCCCTATGTGTGTTATCAAACATAAAGAAAGTTACGCTCTTTATCTCCCATTCCTGGATAAGCAATACATCAGCATCTTTCATCATCATCTCTAATAAAGTTGGCTTGTTGAACTTCTGCATCTTCTTGGATTCAAGGGTTCATCCCTCTCATTCTTCTACCTTCTTTCACGCTAACAATGCATCCATCATGCATCCATCTTGCATCCATCCTGCATCCATCCCGCATCCTGCATAATCACGTCATCTCATTTTCATAATCATATAAGTTGTTTAGGATAATATAGATTTGTTATTCTAAGCATCTTCCAAACATCTCATTTTCATCATCAATACCATCCATACATCCATTTTGAACCTCTTTGTCGCGAGATCCACCTCAAATTGTATCTTTTCGCTTGATCTCTCGAGGGGGCAATGTACTAACGTACTTATTTTCCACTGGGGCATCCAAAAAAACCAAAGAATTTTTTTAATTTCGATGCCGACAACATCATTCTTTGAACCAATGCAACGAGTACATTGCTTCAAAGAGGGGCAAAATGTAGACATACAAAATTGACATCATACATCTCGCTCTAACATCGTGCATCAAATTCTGCTATTAATCAATTAAAGCAGTTTATTGATTAATTTACTAAGGTTCATTAAATAAATCAAAATTATTTAATCAAATCCTTAAAGTTCTTCTCATTTGATTTAATAAATCAAACTGATTTAATCAAATGTCAAATCCCTAAAATCCCCTAAGTTAATTAATCCAAATTAATTAACTTCTAATCACAATTACCATTCTCTAGCTTTTGACTCAACCGGAGTCAAATCCAAACTCCTAACTAACCCACCCACTTGCACCAATAAATCATTTATTTGATTTATAATTCCTCTAATTACATTCAAGAGGGCATCAAAATGGAATATTCTTCCAATTTGAATCTTCCCCCCAAAAGGGACTTGTCCCTTCCAACAAGGTTTTAAATGCTATTTGCACAAGTCAACATAGCATTTATTACACCTTTCATCCCCCCAAAGCATGTCAAGTCTTGCAAAATTCAAATTTGAAAGTGGCACATTGGCCAAGACTTGCACATTCCTCACCCTCTCACACCTTGACAAGTGGCATCTTGTCATTGGCCCATGAATGATCCCACATTCATCAATTTGGCCTCTCCTCTCTTCAAGCTCAACTATAAGTTGAAGGCTTCTCTCCTTCAAACAACACACAACACATTCTCACTTGCAAGGTTACTCTCTTCATGAGAGAACTAATCTTGTTCATCACCACACCATTTGCTTAGCAATTACATCTTGAGGCAAGGTTGCTCTCTTCATTTGAGAGTCAATCTTGCTCTTCACCATCTATCATCACATCATTTTGCTTATCATGGATTGGGAAAGGGCATCCTTTCTGCATCACAAGGAGCACCAATCCAATATGGGATAGATATATTTCATGTTTCATATGCTGTTTGAGTCATTTGTTTGCATTGTGAATCATGGTTTATTATCTCATAAGGATATGCATTTCTGTTATGTTGTTTTGTCAAGGTTACTAACCAACTTGCAGATTTTCACATCCTACAAATATTATCTTCAACATCTTCATTTCCAACATTTTCACCTTCAAAATTTTCAATATCAATTTGAATA
This sequence comes from Sequoiadendron giganteum, assembly GCA_007115665.2. Lineage (NCBI taxonomy): Eukaryota > Viridiplantae > Streptophyta > Pinopsida > Cupressales > Cupressaceae > Sequoiadendron > Sequoiadendron giganteum. The sequence goes on from CM021101.1 coordinate 637,109,718, forward strand.
ATTTCATTCCCAATTTCAATATCATGTTCAACATCTTGAATTCCAACATTTTCACCTTGAACATTTTCATTATCAATTTCAATATTTTCATTCCCTCTTTGAATATCATGTTCAACATCTTCAATTCCAACATTTTCACCTTGAACATATTCAATTTCCTCTTCACTTGAAAGACCATATGGCTCACGTTCACCAATATTTATGACATGCTCCCAGGATTCTAGGCAAAAATATTAATCGGTCCATTGGAAACACGTAGTCTATTATGGTGAATTTATTTCCTAAACATGCCTCGTAAAAAGAACCGTTGGCGAATTGACATGCATTGGACCGATAGTTCGTATAATTCAGGCAATTTGGACACCCTGTTGGGTAAGGTAAATTCGCCAATTTCAACTTGCTCGATTCCTAGAATTTTCTAATTGGCGAAGATTCGCCACTAAATTTTTCCCTAGAGACCTCTAGATTGTTGTGTCCAGAACTATGCCACAAAGTATAAAGCAAGAATATTGGGACCTCATAGATAGAAAAGCTATAGGATTGAAAATACTTTGCCTGACCGATTCTGTACTCCTAAACGTTCATGAGGAGAAGATTGCAACTTCATTATGGAAGAAACTTGGTGATATTTATCAGGGAAAGTCTCTAGTGAATAATTTTTTCTTGAGGAATAATTTAAACTCCTTGAAGATAGAAGATGGTTCATTTTTAGTAGACCATCTGAATTCATTTAATATGATTGTTGCTCAGTTGGCGTCTGTGGGTATGGAGATACAGGAGGAGGATCGTTTCAATTGAAAAAGTGAGAATGAGCCAATGGAAAATTTAAAAGAATGCTATGGTTTTTGAAAGTGAGGTTTTAAGAGGGTTTTAGCACTAAGATTGAACCCCTATAAACAAATAAACAAACAAAACCCTAAGCTTAGGAGGACCAAAAAAATTGAATGTAAACTTGGAACCAAGAAATTTTTGTAAAGCCCTACCAAATTGTACATGATTATTTTCATTCGTTCTTACTTTTGGAGAGGAGTTTTCTCCCACTAGGTTTCCCTCTTTTTCTCCTTTTATGATACATCATATCTAAATTGATATCTAACATGGCTTTGTAGTTGTGACTCATCCTTGCAACCTTGCATCATTTTTACTGGTCATTTCCTCCCTAAGTTGCAAGTTTAAGAGGGGTTGTTGGTGTGAATATGGTATTTTACCTAACCATTCATCTAGTAGATTCTATTTATGTTTTATGTTTACTCATGTCATAGGAATATTTCTAGAAGTCATAGTTTTCATTTAGATCTTATCCTATTTTATGGAATTTAATTATTGATTCCTACATCATTTAATGTTTGTTAAGTTAGTTGTCTCATGTTATAGGATTAAGAAACATGCCATCATCTTGTGTAATACTAATTTCAACTTATTTTTTTAAGTGAGACTCTTATACATTTATATCATAGTATATCAAAAAATAGATTGTCTTTCCATACTCTCTTGGTGATTCTAGGGTGTGAGCTAATTTTCAATGCCTACAAAATATTCCTTTACAATTATATTTTCTATTTTGGGATTCATTGATTGAGCCCATGTGGATTCATTGATGTATTTATTATTCTCAAAAGATGATCTCAAAAGTGAGCATTTTGAGACACCATGGTTTTGGTTTTCCATTATTTTGGTAAAACCGTTTATGTGTTTTTCCTCTCCTTGCCCATATATTGGAGGTATGAGATAATGTTTTGATACCATTGCTTAAAAGTACACAAGTGATGATTAAATGTTGTTAGAGTGCAAAGTGTACTGTTCTAATATTGTATGCCATGCTCCCAGATTCTAAGCGAACAACAAAAGATATATCTAGCTCTAGACTCTAAATGGATCAACTATAAATATAGGAGGAATAAATTCATGAAGAGGATGTGAAAATGTATCATCCCCGCCTCAAGTTCTTGTAGTCATTCCATATCAAGCCCCTCCATTTTTCACACTTTTTGTACCACTAGTGTATTGTATTCCCATATGAGGATGTGGCTTGTCAATCATTCACATATTCCTTGGGTGAAGAAGAGCTCTACTGGTTTATCCATTTTTTTGGCCTCATCAATCAATTCTTGGGATCTTATGGAGGGTAATTTCTTAGATATATTCAAAATCAATCATATTTTTTTTACTCTTACAACTCATAAGAGACTATATTGGAATAGTGTATCTTGCAACGATTAAGAGACTTAGAGAATGAATAGGCTTCTCTAGTGGAATTTACCTACCTGCCTAAATGTGGTTGTGTATTTGATTTTTTCTACCATGCATATAATAAAAAATATGCATGTTTCCATGGTTGCAATATTCTTAAATGATATTTTTTATAAAAATATATTCACTATTGGAATGGTGAAACATTGTCAATTTGACCGAAATTGAGATAGAGTAGTATAGAGGGACCACATATCCTTTTATAGGTCTATAAAAACATTCCTAGGTGTTATGAACTCTAAGAAAGTTAGTATGTCATAATTTGAGAAAACAAATTCTCTTATGGATCTTAAGAGACTATGTTAGAATAGTGTAGTTTGCAAGGACCGGGTGACCCAAGGAATGAAAAAAATACATTGTGATATCATTCATCCACCTACCCTAACATTTTGGTATATTTGGTTTGGATCCATCACACACACAACAAAAAATATGTGTGTTTCCATGACTGTACTACTCTCAAATGATATTTTTTGCAAGAATGCATTGATTGTTGGAATGGTCAAATGGTGTCAAGTTGACCAAAAATAATATAGATTAGTATAGAGGGACCCCATATCAACCTATAGGTCTAAATAAAAAATTTTCAGGTACCACAAGCTTCGAGAAATACTCTATCATAGTGGCAATTTTTCGCACTTAGGTCTCTTAAGATATTGCATTAGAATAAAACTACCTACAATGATTAAGTGACCTAGAGAAAAAATAAAGGCCTTTAATAACATTCAACTACCCACTTGGATATTTTTTTATAGTCTATTTGACCCCACCATATTTTTTTAATAACATTCATAGTTTGCCCCACAATGTAAGAGGGATTTTGTTCTCTCCTCTTGCATGAGATATCTGATCTCACCTTTAACCCATGACTTATTCATTAAACTGTATAAGTTATCACTTAGTTAATTATAATATAATGATAACAAATTTTGATAATAACTTGCCATCAAGTGTTGGGTCCATATCAAACATTCACAATATTCACAAGGAGTCATTCATACCATAATCTCAAAGATCTTTCACAACAAATTTCATTAGCATACCTCCATATACACAAGTTGACTAGCTCATACACAAATCACAAGTACAATGGTCATTAGCTCATATGTACACCACAAGTACAACAATTATTATCTCATACAATATGACATTTACATTAGTGGTTGGGTCCCACATATATCCTAAATACTCAGTGACAAGCTCCAACATACATCACCTATACACAGTGACGAGCTCCACCATATTACATCATAAATACACAATAACAACCTCCAACATACATCACAAATACATAGAGATGAGCTCCAACATACATAGTGGCAAGCTCCAACATACATCACATTCATATTGGTTGACTAAAACATACATAATGCATCCCAAATAGAAATGGATACCAGTGCATTATGCACTACACCATGGGTCCCATCCTTTCTTATGATCTTCTACACCATTGAAAAAGTGGGAAGAGTTTATGATGCATCCCATTCTACGCTGCAAGTCCATCCTGAACCCCACAAGCTAAGTATACAACCTAACAATTGGGAAGGGGATTCAATGCATCCTATACTACATCATAGGTTCGTCCACCATCTGAAGGCTTTTTCCAAGTAGTAAACCTACCATAACCCAGTGGATTATGACTTCAATTACCTATAGGAAACTGGAAACAATTTTTTCCATGCAATAAGTAGCTCCTAATATATGCCACCTTGTAAGCTTAGTGTTATTGTCAATTATCTTCTTCACAATCTCAGGTAACACTTCGCACAAGTCACTTTCATGCTTATAAATGACAACCAGTTTACACTATCAATACAATGGTTAGCCCCATATTACCATTACCTGCATGGATGGGTCCCTACCTATGCAACCTCTACAACCGCATTATAATGAGGGTAGCCCATGGAAACCTTCACCTTGTTGAAACAAGTGAATGTCGTTTAGTCCATAGTAGTAACATAGACATAGGTCATTGGCATGGTCTAATGGTTGTCTTTAATTGCTCAAATATCTCAAATTTTCACACTTGGGTGGGTCATACATAACATGAATCACAGTCACAATAATAATCACAATCAAACAAAACATGACCTATAGAGACCTCTAGATATGATGTCAATTTTTAAAACACATAAAAGTTACATGAAACTAACACTAGTTGGACTTTACCCAACACATACATATATATATTAAAAAATATCAATTATAAAGTTGGTAAATCCCTTGTATGTCATTCATTTACCATTCAAAAGCACATCATGTATTAAATACAAGTTATTAGATTTATTTAACTCATTCATACCCATTTTAGCCTCAAATCAAAACCTACTAAAGAGAGAAGGTCAAACCAATTAGGAACAACCCCTACCCTTGGAATTATCCCCCTAAACCCTCCCCCTTTGGACTTGAGGTCATATAGACATCCTTCACCTAAGGACCACCTACGTATCCACTTCCAGACAGATCAAAGTCACAAGTATTTCTCTTGTAAAGTCTCTCAAGGGATGCATACACACAAGTGACCACGATATTTTCATTCATTTGTGAAAAATATCAAATTAAAACTTACAATAATTATTATTCCCCACTCAATGTAAGCATCACATAGTTCCCCTTACAATCACCTATCAACTTGTATATCATGCCATCTTTGGTACCTCGATGATGATAGCATGTAGTTTATAACATAGGTTTCCATTCAGGCTTAGAACGTGATAGCATGTATACAATGTGAATTTATTTATGTTAGATATCACATATATATTGACCAGCTCTTGATATCTTGAACTAGTTATTATATCGTACCAATAAGAAACCCCTTAAAGATGGATTTATGAGAATAACCCAATAGGATAAATATCATAATTAGGATAAATTTTCTAATGATAATAGCATAAATACTCAATATCTAATCACCATGTGGTAATCCTCTTAAGCCTCAATATGGCTTCAACATTATTGTACCAATATCCTTTATTATCGATTGAAATTCATTACTTTTTAAATTCTTAATTCACAAAAATGAAAAGTTCACCTTGGCCACTTATAATTAATTATATAAAATTATTAGTAAACAATAAAGTATCAAGCTATGTTATACTATATGATTACAATTGTATTTATCTCTTAACCTCTACAAAACCATTGAAATGCATGATAGTTTATTGATCTATTCAATCATGCAACAATCTAATGCAAGTATGATTTTAGTTTCATTAATGAAGTCATTATCACCTAATTTATTAAGTGATTGTATGCCTAATCTTCTATTAGGTGTATTTTATTCTTGGATCCTAATATAAAGGGTCCTTTTCACTACAGAATTAACCTAGACTTTTTTACCATCTTGTTTCACTTTGAGTCGAATATAAATTTATTCAAATAACTAACCCTTGATTATAGTAAGTTCTTAGTTAAAAAATTGTTTCTAAAATATCCTATAAGTTCATCTCCATGACAAGAGGTTAGGCTGATTACTTAGTGTGAAATTCTCTTTGTTTGCACAAGTCATACTTATCATTGGACCAAGACATGGTTTTATAGTGGATATATAAATATTAAGTTACATTATTGTAATAATAATCACCATATCCAGAAGCTATGTTCAATGCAAAGCCATGTAAGGTTTTATTTAGGCTTTAACTCTCAAGAATGAACAACACCCCTTAAGCACAACATTATAGGATTGGGATCCCTTACTACTCTAATTAAGCATACCTCTATGCACTAGAAGGTATCATTTATAACATGCCACCCTTCAATCACAACTCAACCACCAAGGATGTAGTAAAGATGAAGGCAAGGTCATCAAGTTTATATCGATCTAATGATCTTGATATGGTGTGTAAATTTACCATTTTTACCGCATAGTTTGTCAATATTCATAACTTTAAAGTTAAAAACTTGATATAGAGTTATTCAATGATGCATGATCATTCAATCACTTTCTTCATTTATACATTAATAATAGAGAACCTAAAATAAACATGAGCAATAACCTCGAATCCCAACTGGATGGTGTGCTATGTATATAATACTATATTAGTCTCCAACATATCTTTAAATCAACATTGACATATTAATGTCTCATTATTTTATGATGACTATGTCTTTACTTCAAAGTCATCTTAACTAATCTTACTTGTATAACCTGTGCCCAAATTCATACAAATAACTACTAACATTGCTAGAATTGAATCTATCCAATTGGCAGATAGGGTTCTATGATTCTTATACCACCACTATCATACTACATCTAATGAGATTCTCTACCTAACTCTTTAGTTTCTCTTTCTTGGGGTGTTGTGTTAACTAGCATTCGAAGCATCCCTAGAAGAAATCATCTCTATTATACATCTCAAAATTATAGGAACATTGACCTTTCATTCGATTATATTGAGATAAGAATAAATGTTTAGTTTCATTTCAAGGAATCACAAAGCCTAGAAAACCCTTTCTTCATATTTTTTTTTGTACAAAATTCTTAGAATCCAAGGTCAATTTAGAATAATGGAACCCACATATTTAAACTTTTGGTTTCACATACCCCATAACAACAACATGGCTTTAACATCTTACCTGGTGGCACCAAAGCTTGGTGCTATGAACCCAAATTTTTGAGTCTTCGTCAATGAACCTATTATCAATAGATCCCTGATCCTAGTAGTCATGCTTGAAGTGACCTTCATTAATATATAGTTTCCTACCTCTTCTCCCATGTAATCCAAAAGAGCAAGCATCTCTCTTTAAAAAGCTCTTAATAGAAACATTGGTTCCTCCATTGATGAAAATGTTTGATCAACTCTTTCCCTCTACCTGTGTCATCAAAAATCCCTCTATCCTTTATACTTTATTGGATAGATGATACATACCTTGTTCCAAACTCTCATGGAAGTATAAGCAGGGCCAATGTGGGTAGCGGTTGTTTGCTTTTTCTTTAACCTGCCAATTACTTTTTCTTGAAAGTTCCTAAAGCCTTTTCAACAAAGCGATTGGGTGCATATATTGCGGTCATGGTATTCCATGTAAATGTGTTTCTTTGAGGGAATTTGTTCCCCCCTCTACCAGATTCCCATGCCTCCATACCTCCACACTATTTCTTTCCCACATCGCTCGCTTCTGCTCTCTTCTCCACATGCCTACACTTCTTATCCAAAATAACATGTCCAAAATGAAGGGGTTGCGAGGGTTTTAAGACTTCCACGAACTTCTTTTTCCACATGACCTACACAATTTCCACCGTCCATGGACAAGGGTGCCATGCTTGTTAATGGCATGAACACTCGTTTCAATTAATCCATGCCATGCTCTCTTAATTCAGGTTGCCTCCTTTAGGTACTAGGCCGTTTATTGATATGTCTGGCCAAATTTCTTAAACGATTGTCTCCCCAACCATCCATGTCCTTTCAATTCTTTATTATTTTATTTTAAATTTCTTTTTCAAGTGTATCATTAAACATGAAGGTCATTGGCGACGGGGTGTGACAATAATACTTAATTTCTTCAAAGAAAAAATCTAAATTTATCTAAGTTTATTTCATTCTATTATTTAACATATTAATTATTATTCCAACCACATGTAACACGCACCCATACACAAACACATACTCTCTAACAGATTAACATACATATAATTTTCTATTAATATAATTTTTGAACCACTTTTAGATGCAAGTGTTAGGTTAGTTCTGCGAAGAGAACTATTACAAAGCTTCAAACAATAAACAGTGATGGTCAATTAGAATGCAGTATTTTTAAAAGATTTATGCAATGTTTGGTTGTTCGCTCAGTGACTATGCACCTTTTTTAAATTCAACTATTCAATATTTTTTTGTTGGTGCTCTCTGATTGATGCTCTGCAAATTGTCAGAGGCTCTGCGGGCATTTCTAGGCAGCATACCACATAAATATCTAGATTGTTGCAGATTGTCAGAGGTGAACGTTAGGAGGGACAAAATGAGGCACCTATGTGAATTCCACGTAATGCTGCTCTAGAGGCGGAGGCGTCGGGGGACTCGGCAGCTCGAGACTTGGCATAAATGTCGCTGCTATAGAGTGCTGGTTAATTCTGCGAAGAGAACTATTGCAAAGCTTCAAACAATAAACAGTGATTAATGTATGCTGCTGATGGTCAATTAGAATGCAGTTTTTTTAAACGATTTATGCAATGTTTGGTTGTTCGCTCAGTGACTATGCACCTTTTTTAAGTTCAACTATTCAATAATTTTTTTTGGTGCTCTCTGATTGATGCTCTGCAAATTGTCAGAGGCTCTGCGGGCATTTCTAGGCAGTATACCACATAAATATATATCTAGACTGTTGCAGATTGTCAGAGGTGAACGTTAGGAGGGACAAAATGAGGCGCCTGGGGGACTCGGCAGCTCGAGACTTCGCTGCTATAGACTTGGCAGTACTACAAGAATGCCTGAATCGAGAGACCCCACTAATGAGACCACAGTCATTATGATAAAACTCAGGCGAAAACATTCGTGCCCGATACAGGTGAGTTTACTCTGAGAACGTGCCAGTGCATGAGCCGCCTGTAACAGAATTCTGGAAATTGACAGAGATTGAGAATTATGCAGTTGTTTTCTGGCTTATTTGTCGTATAGATGTCCAGCCACTCTTACAGAGAGAAGATGGGATTCCACTGGACTGGAAGCTGCCCCAAAATTGTAAAGAGTAGAATAATCCTCGAGTCCAAAAACCTCTGAGATAATGGCAAACAAGACAGACTATTGAGCTCAAAAAGATAGGCCCATAATGACCGAGGATACATACAGTGAATTGATTCATTGAACAAACTTTAGAAACTTTCAATATGAGTGCAGTTTGTTAGAGTTAATGGTTCTCAGAACCTCTTTGAGTGCCAAAGTAGTTCTCTGCACATCTTTGGCATCCTAGAATGTCCCCAACACCCTTCAGAAGGCTGGCTAGATTTTCAAAGTTTCAATATATTCAACGTTATTTAAAGAAGGGTGCCTTTCCATATGGACGTGACTATTCAAAACAAGAAGACACCTGTCTTTTATTTTATTTTTTTGTTTGAGTGCCAACTAATCATGGCACGACATCCTTAAGTCATTTCCAGAGTACTCCTCCTTAGTGATGGACCAGAGATTACAGAACCAAGAATGAATCCCATTGCAATCTGATATGCCTTTTAAACATAAATTAATTATCGGTTGAAGACAGAAAACAAAATTATGGGTATGACGATTATGTATTCATTTCCAGCAACGAATTTCATTTCCTGCAATGGTTTACCTTATTTTTTGCAAACTTTCAACTTAAAATATTCTTATCTTCTAAAGGTGCATCTCCTTTAATGTATTTGCAACATTGAATTTCAACTAAAGACTCTGCTTACAATGATATAAAATTAAAAACCCGCCTCCCTGCTTAGGTGCACGCCTACGTGTTAGTCTTGCATTTTTTACTTTGAACAAACATTGTCACCTTGTATGGCATGTGAGAATGATTGTTGAAATTACTGCTGGATCCTAAGCAGTTTGTGGGTTGAAGAAATGCCTTTGATGTTGCCTAATTGATAGATTAATCAGCTTAAAACTATATTTTATTATCTTTATTATTATTTGACCATTCATATGTTATTTTCAGAGATGCACACAGAAGTTGACGTGATCTACCATGTTTGAAAGCAAATAATCCTTATACAAACTCCTTTAGTAAAACAGGCAACTAAATCCGTTTGTCCAGGAATTCTATTCAGCTGTATATCCAATTCGTCCCTCTTACCTATGTCAACAACAGAGAGAAAAGGATGCCACTGAACACACACAGAGAAAATGTACTGATTTTATGTAGTTTTTCAATGTTTTTACTTTTTATTAAAGTAACGATCTATGTGGGAAAAGATAAAATTAACAACTCTGCAACTAATGCTCTGATACCACTTTGTGAGTTTTAATAAACAGCATTCAACAACGGGAGAGGCATGTATAGACACAAAATTCATTTCTAATTAAAAATATTCAAATTATGAAACTGAAACACACATTTGCATCAAACCCAAATAATTATATTATATTCATTCTCAGAAATATTTTCTACTACAACAGAGCTTCGGCTCTTCATTTCATCTTCTGATACAACTTAATTTTACTCTGCTCTTGGGAGCATTTTTTATCACCTTTCTGCACTGTCCTCTATCCTCTCTCTTTGACTATCTCTTCTCTATCTCTCTGTCTATCTCTTTCCTAATCTCCACACCATCTATGTCTCATCACGAGTACATATATATATAATATCACTTCATCTGTCCGAGAGAACCACATGTACATTAATTTTAAAGCTCATGAATTAACCAAGCTGGCAAGCACATTATACAAGAAAACTCCGTTCAATCGCCATCAAACAACTATCCATTCAATCCACCGTGGAGCAAACGGTCAACTCTGGTTGACTACCGCGCTACCGCCGCGATTAAAAGACAAGTCGTGGTGGCCGCGGTTAACAAACAGACCGCAGTGGCCGCGGTAACCGCCAGGCTATGGTCAGCAAACCGCCAGACACTGACAAACATAGACACGGCGCTACAGCCAGGGATGATCAGCTAGACCGCGGTGGCCGCAGTAACCACCACGACCCGGTCAACGGTCAACAAGCTTGCGAAGAACAAACAACAAGCGGTTAAACTGCGGTACTGCATGCCGTAAATGATGAACTGGACAAATCTCAAATAGATCTACTAGTAATACCAACAAAATTAAATATTATCACTAACACTGATAAAAATACCCAATATTTTTGAAGATGTTTAATTTGAAAATCATCAAAACAAATATAAATCTGCATTCATCCAGACAGCGCATTCATCCAGTAGTACTTTCATTTTTATTCTAAGTCTAGACATCTAAATTTTATTTTAGTGCCAGAGGTTTATAGAAACCCTTAGTCTACTTGACCAAAAAAATAAAATCCCTCAAAGAATGTCAATCTCAAGATTCGTAGTGCACAAGTAACCTTGAAAATTCAGTATAGGAAGTGGAGGAGCGATTGCTGGCATCGATGGTAAAGGTGGCTCGATATCGGATGGAGCAACTGTTATAAATGATGGAATTACAGATCACATTAATTGCTGCAACAAACAGAGATTAAAGACACGTGGAGATTCAATGTTTCCCTAACTCCTGTACTGATTATTTGTTTCCCATACTCCTGTACTCAGACTGGTTCCACCTAACTTCCCAGCAAACAAGAAAAGGCCTTCCCTTTGCACAGCTCTCTCTGGGAGACATAGTGAGCATTCGTACAGTATATTGCAGCTGGAAGACGCAGGACACACTCTCTTACTCTTGCCTTGCCATTCTTAGAGCCTATTTCAACTGCTTCAAAGGCATATCTTCTTGCTCATTCTATGACTCTATGGATGGGAAACAAATAGTCGGTATAAGAGTAGGGAACAGCATTGAATCTGCATATTTTAATCCTTTGTGAGTTTTCCTTGTCTAGTTCCTCTTCAAACACAAATCGAGAACTTTTCTGATTGGTAACTTTCATTTCGCCCTTAGATTTTTCTGGTTGATGACTCTTCATCAGAATAGATGAGGGCTTCTCACATAAACCCTCATCTTCTCCATTTATAACAGTTGCTTCATCTGATATCCAGCCACCTTTACCATCGATGCCAGCAATCGCTCCTCCCAAAAGCTATTCCAAAAGCATTAAAAGAATATCTAAATCGACATAGTTTAAAGAGAGTTATGTATTCAAACTCAGAAGCACATCTAAGATATTTCCATATGTGGCCTAGCTATAGCTCTCTATAGAATTTACCAAGCAAGTGTCAGGTTTACCTGTGCGCTAGAATCTTGAGATTGACATCCTTTTAGGGAAACCTTTGGTACTAAAATAAAATTTAGATGTGTAGATCTAGAATGAAAATGAGAGTACTGCTAGATGAATGTGATGGCTAGATGAATGTAGATCTATATATATATTTTTTTAAAGATTTTCCAAATCAAACTTCCCAAAAAAATTAGGTATTCTATCATCGTTACAGATACTATTTATTCTGGTATTACTGCTAGATCTATTTAAGATTTGATGAAAGCAGTAAAGAAAAAACTATTATTGTCAATAGATCAATGGAGATTATTACAAAAATATATAAGAAAAGCTTGGGATCTGAGAGAAATGAAATACATTAATTAAAAGAAAGCATGAAAATAAAAGATAAACGTAGTACATTTTCTCTCTATGTTGAGCGGCTGAACAGAATTCTTGGGCAAATAGATTCAATTGTCTATTTGATCAAAGATGAAATCTAATCCACCAACCTCCATGATAACTTCAATTCGATTATTAGCTGATACCAAAATTCTGTTTTTTTCGTCTCCCTGAATTTCAATTATTAGTTATAGAATTTTCAAGAGCCACATTTAAAGATTAGGATATATGGATGGTCAAGATTGATTGAGGATTAGGGTTAAGCTCAAATATTTAGTCATTTGACAAGTGTCATATGAGGGATAAGATGGATAGATCAAGACAAAAAAAATGATGTGAATGAATAGGATTAAGAGGTGTGATATAAAATGAATGGATGAAATGAAAAGTTAATTTGAATTTTTGGAAATATGTGAACATATATGATAAAAAGATGTGAAAGGGACACTTGTATATGATGACAATATCAGATTCTGATCCATGTGAACAAGTTTAAGGGTTAAGATTAAATTGACAAGGATAAAGGTGAATGCTAAATTTTATTTGGTTAATAGAATATATAAAATAATTTCAAAAATAATAAATATTTATTTAATTAAATGTTAAAATAAAATTAAGGGAAAAGATAAAATTAGCTAAATAAATAATAAATATATATTAATTAATGGTTTAGGATAGGATATAATAAGATGTGGTTGGATATAATAGTGATTTAACATAGATAAATTTAATGATTAAATATACTATGAGCCTATATTATGAGCCTAGAAAACCATCACTAAAGAGAGTATAAATTTGTGTTAATCTTAAAGACAAGAAAACATTATATAATTAACTTACTTTTATATCCATGTTCTTTTTCTATCAGACCACAAAATTTCTTCAAACTATGATATACATGAAGATTCTTTTGAGTTCAGAAACACATTGAAACAACCAGAATAATATCTTCTTCAAAGTATATTTAAATCTGAAATTAATTTATAAATCATTTATTACCATACAATATTATGTGAAAAGCATAAATCAACAATAAGATAAAAATCAACAAACCATAACCAAAATAATATCTTCTTCAAAGTGTATTTAAATCTGAAATTAATTTATAAATCATTTATTACCATACAATATTATGTGAAAAGCATAAATAAACAATAAGATAAAAATCAACAAACCATAACAACATAAATTTAGGTAGACAAATAGTTTTACAAAAAATTTCCCAAAAGAACAAGCATGTATTTGTTGAGAAAATGTCTCAACCTTGCTTTGTTCTTTAATTTATTAAATGAAAATTTGTAATTATCTTTTAGTTGGCATGAAAGTTGCTAAATGCAACTATGACAACTTGCAAAGTGTTGTAATTGTCAAAGTAGAAAGAGCATGAAAAAAGCGGAAGATAAATGTGAGTTTGAAAAAGGAAAAAGAAAACAAATGTTTTTGTTGCATGTGTACATTACTAAAAAATGGATTAAATCACATGTTGAAAGACAGTTTTTTTTCTTTGTGATCTATGACTAAAATGGTTTTGGAAACCATTCTTGATTTATGTTTTCTCTCATGTCTATATATTTAGTGCTTGAGTTGAAGAGAAAACATGTTAAGTTGCAGGTTACAAGTCTTGGATCTCTTTGGGTGTGGATTTTTTTCCCACAAGGATTTCTCCACGTAATTCTTGTGTTATGGCTTGAATATCTTTTGCAATCTTATTTCAGCTATGATTTATTACTTTGTTAATTTGGATGCATAAAATTATCTGCATATTTTTATTGCAAGTTGTATCCTGTTTTTTCAACAGTATTAACCTTCAATATACATGATTGTTAGCATATCACATTCTTTATGGTATACAGTTACGGTATACAGTTACTCAACTTCTCTCATAGTTTCTCAACCACTCAATCAAGATTCCTCTTTCTTATCTATAAATATAGATGTAATATCGAATAATAATTAATGAAAGTTTTACATACATTTTTCCTTTGTGTGATGAAAATATGAGAATGGAGGCTGGATGAAGAATGCAGGTATATCATATCATTGAATCATTTCAAGTTATTGTGCTTTTATAATGTCTGTTGATCTTTCTACCTATGTGTCTGGCACAGTTATATGTGAGACAACCAACATATCACCTGTTGGTATTTGAATATACACATATTTGCAATGCGTTGAAATTATGATTTTGGTTTGGCGTGCAAACACAAGATTACATTACTTCTCCTTAACATGATCAATGAAACATTTTGAATGATGGCATCATAGTTATGCTGATATGTTTACACGATCTTTAAAATCAATGGCTACGGTTTAGAAATTCTTTGTATTAATGTTATTCTGATAGATGGAGTGCAGTATGATGTATATTATTGTGTTGAGGCTTGTGCCTGAAAGGTCAAAAAGAATATAATCATTTCAGTTCTATTTTTATTTGTGAAGGAAAGTCCATCACTCCATATCTTGTAAATGAGTTTGTCAATGTTATCAATGGGTGTAATAGAGTCACATTGGAGGTTGGTGGCATCAGATGATGGAGGAATTTTCGTCATCTAAAGTTAGCTTCTTGTTTTGAGATGATGCTTTGCGTGACAAGTATTTTTTGGTTTTAGTTTCTTTCTTTTTTGTATTGTTGTTGATAGATTTTAAAATACATATATTGTGAAGTTTTATTTTTGGAGACAGGTAAAGGGTTTGGTGTAGAGCTCAATATGGATGATTTTTCAGTGAGCACTCAAGGCTATGATCTAAATTATACCCTTTTGAGGGTCATCAGACAACTTGATGGATCCATGTGTTCGGAGAGCTTAATATGGATTGTCGTCGAATAATTCAAAAATATATGATTTGGGAGTTCATGGGAGGATGAACTTGAGAATTCAACTAGGGGCTACACCTTTCCGAGGGTCATGAGGCAGCTTGATGAACTTCCAGTTGATTCAATATTTTTTCTTCAAGGAAGATCTTCACAAACATGTATAAATATTTTGTATTCACCAATTTTTTTTATGTAAACCTTAAGGGGGGTTCTTTTAAAAGATGAATTGTAAGGTATTAGGGATACATTTGTAGGAAAAAAGTGATAAGGGGGGGTATGTTAATGTATCACATTGTTTATGGTATACAGTTATGGTATATAGTTACTCAACTGCTCTCACAATTTCTCAACCACTCAATCACTTCCAACTTCCTATCTATAAATACAGATGTTTAATATTGAATAATAATTAGTGAAAGTTTTATGCATTTTTCACAATAATGATACAATATCAACACGATACACTTTGCACTCTAACAACATTTAATCATCACTTGTGTACCTTTAGGAAATGGTATCCAAACATTATCTCATACCTCCAATATATGGGCAAGGAGAGGAAAAACACATAAATGGTTTCACCAAAATAATGGAAAACCAAAACCATGGTGTCTCAAAATGCCCATTTTTGAGATCATCTTTTGAGAATAGTAAATACATCAATGACTCCACATGGGCTCAATCAATGAATCCCAAAATAGAAAATATAATTGTAAAGGAATATTTTGTAGGCATTGAAAATTATCACACACCCTAGAATCACCTACAAAACAAAAGATAAGATTTCACAAGAGAGTATGGAAAGACAATCTATTTTTTGATATACTACGATATAAATATATAAGAGTCTCACTTTAAAAATAAGGTGAAATTAGTATTACACAAGATGATGATATGTTTCTTAATCCTATAACATGAGACAACTAACTTAACAAACATTAAATGATGTAGGAATCAATAATTAAATTTCATAAAATAAGATAAGATCTAAATGAAAACTATGACTTCTATAAATATTTTTATGACATGAGTAAACTTAAAACATGAATAGAATATAGTAGTGGAATAGCTAGGTAAAACACCATATTCACACCAACAACCCCCCTTAAACTTGCAACTTAGGGAGGAAATAACCAATAAAATGATGCAAGGATGCAGGGATGAGTCACAACTACAAAGCCATGTTAGATATCAACTTAGATATGATGTATCATAAAAGGAGAAAAAGAGGGAAACCTAATGGGATAATTCTCCTCTCCAAAAGTGAGAATGAATGAAAATAATCATGTACAATTTGGTAGGGCTTTACAAAAATTTCTTGGTTCCAAGTTTACATTCCAAAATTTTGGTCCTCCTTAGCTTAGGGTTTTGTTTGTTTATTTATAGGGGTTCAATCTTAGTGGTAAAACCCTCTTAAACCCTCACTTGCAAAAACCATAGCATTCTTTTAAATTTTCCATTGGCTCATTCTCACTTTTTCAATCATTTATGTTACGACTTAAGGCTCATCATCGCCATTGGCTCGATCATCCTATAAACCTTGGTCATGCATCCCTTTTGAATTTTTAGCCTAAGTTATATGGTCTACGGGTCAGAATTATTCATGTCTTAATATTTACTTTGGACAGGGGGAAAAATTTCTCTGATAATGCTTAAGTCTAGTGTATGTCCCCTAGGGTCATCCCCTTTTTGAGTCATGGATTGATGTACATGCTATATAAAATACTTAAGAAATTGTCCAAGCCCCACAAATTGAATCTCGGTCATTCCATGCTTCCCCTTCAAGATTTTCTAATATCATGAAAAATGGTGAGGGATAGTGGATGCATGCCACATGTATTGTCTTTTGAGTGGACCTCAATAGTGTGTAAAGTGGCAAAAATGGTGGGTCCAAGATTTGAGGGCTATGATTGATCATAGAAAGTAAATCCTAACCATTCCCTACTTCCCCTCATAGAAATGTTGTCATGAAAATTCATGAGGGATAGTGGGAAATTGTCATGTGGAATTTTCTGCAGTCCTCGAATGACTATTGAAAAGAGGGAAATATTTCATTAAAATTTTCAGTAGAAATATTATAGTTTAAAGCTTGCATTACTAAAGGTGTTTTGGATCATGTGGTTAAAAGAAGATTCATATGTTTTAATCTTGGCCATCCATCGGATGTCAGTAATATACATGTAGGTTTAAGCCTATGAATTAGCTAGTGCACATGTTGAGTAGTATGGGATTCTGAGTCATTCCCCACTAGCTCGTGGTTGTTAATTGAAAACTTGCAGATTCACAAGGGATAGTAGGCTGGAAAAATGTGGATGTCTCATGGTTGGAAACATGTGGAGCCTGAGGTGACAATCAAGGAAGGAAAACACATGGCAATATCATATTGGTTGGATGTTGAGTCAACGAGGGTCAAACAATTAAAACTTCTATGACTCCATTTGAGATGTTTGTTGATCCAAGTCATTGGGAGATCAACATTTGTGTTTTAAACTTGTAAGCAAAGTGAATGAGCCATTTTGATTTACATGAATGAACAATAATGACGAAACTGATGTTCAGAAACCAAATTGAAGAGCTATTTCACCATAAAATCTAGAATCAAAGCACCATTTTCTTTACCTAAGTGTTTTAAAGCATCCAAGGATTTCCAAAAACGTTTCTGAGTATTTCACATCTACAATTAGGGTTCCTAAATGTCAAACACCAATAAGTGAAATTCTATCTTTCCCACACTAAATTGTAATTGAATTTGCATGTGTATGCTAGTTTTCCTTGGCATATCGTAAACCAGGGTTTTTTAAAGTTTGAGGTTCATTAAATTTCATGCTAGTAGTTTGAATTTTCATTGCTTCCATGTGTAAAGTCAGGCCCTAGTCGCACTTAGCAAAACCCTAGCCTACATTTCTTTTGTTGCAATGGCGCCTGATTAGCCCAGTTTTTGGCACATCTAGATCATACTTTTACAAACATTTTTATGCTTTCTCATTATGCTAAAACAAACATTTGGTGCTGATTATGGGATAAAACACAAATTTTATGCTTAAAGTAATAAGTATATTACACTAAGTCTTCCATGGTTATTACTTTAAATGTTTTAGTAGTTTGATGAATGCCTTAGTAAAACTTGTGTGATGAAAAACCTCCTGCAGCCTCTACTGTTGAACTTCATGCAGCCATGCCTGGAATAATGTTTTCTTTAGATTAATGCTTAAATATATGTATAAATAAAATTATGAATCGTCTTAAATGTTGAATGTGTTGAGCTAACTCTCTACCTCAGGAATAGCCGGTAGGATATTTTGCAGGTACCACGATTGGAGGAAGGAATTCAATTCCCTCTCATGGGTGAAAGACCAAATCAATGAAGACCAATTCTACTGCTGAAAGATAGGGAATCAGTTTCAACTCATCCGCCATTCAAGAAAAGTGTTTTAGAAATCTAGCTCAGGCATCTTGATGGCGCATGAATCCAAGATGATGGCACTTTAAGACTGAAACTAATTTGACTCAGTCATTTCATTTCTATCCATCGCTTTTCTAAAGTTAGTTGAATGTAATAAAGACCTCCCAATTTATAAGGGAAGGTTAGTTAGTAGTTAGATTTAGTTTTTCAATAAATAGCTCACTCTACTTTAGAGAAAAATCTGAAATGTTGTTGTTGTAAACATATTTTCAGTTTCAAAAATACAGTCAAGAGAGATTGCATGCTATGTATTGTTTTTCCTTAAATCAATAAAGTTTATGATTTTTTTCGCCTAATCTATTGTCTACTTTTGGCATGACCTAAGGGGGCCTACTTAGGGAATTGTCTATACTTTCATTCTATAGATTAGGATAACTATACTTGCTTTTGTAGAAGTTAACGTGTTTGTTCCTGCTGCTGATAGAAACACAAAACTGTCAACTATTCTTACATCCACTAGAAATAGAGTAGTTTCATCTTTCAGTTTTCATTTCCAAAGAAAGTTAGTCAGTAAAGTAATTCCAGTAATTAGAGTTCTAGCATTTTAGGAGATCTTGCATGTCTTGAAAGGTGATTAGTGCAGATATTGTGCTGACCCATTTCAAGTTTATGTCCTTGGGTTGATGATTAAATGAGGTTCTTTAGCAGATTATGGTTTTTGGTTGTGATGTCCAATCCCTAAGTAGAGGAATTCATATTCCTAGTTATTGAGCTGATTAAAGAACACTGCATTTTTGGCATTGTTGTCGGGGTTGGTGTCAAACTAAGGACCTATTGTAGGCATGCTAGTAGGTAGCTTGAAGCTTATTCCTAGACTTAGATCAAAATTCACTATTTCGGCATTTTTCCATAGTTAGATTTATTTTGTACTGTATGCTTAGAAGAAGAGACCAATTTGGAAGATTCCTTCCTAGAATTTTATATACCCAAGAAAACGACCCAAAAATTATCCCAGAAGAACCATATTTGGATGTTGGTCAGGACCTAGTCACTGCATCTTCTTCTTCCTCAGAGATCAGTTTGAACTTGTTTGATGAGCCTAAAAATCTTGATTTACTCACAACCCAATTGAATAACCTGAACACTTTCAATAACCAACACTCCCATAATAATCCACTTGCCCTTGTTGTCTACCAGCCAGGAGCTAACCCAAGACCACCCCCAAGAATGGCAAGGCCTACTTTTCCATTTACGCTACCTAACTTACATGACAATAATAATCTCAAAAATATCCCTACCTCAATGCTTCCAAAATTCTATGGCCTTATTACAAAGGACCCTCATACCTTCTCGTTTGAGTTTGAAATCCTATGTAGGAGTTATGATTATACTACTAAAGCCCATAAGATGAAATTGTTTCCTTCTACTCTAAAGGAGTCAACCTTAAAATGGTTCATGGGATTAGGGGGCAATGTAGCAGCCACTTGGGATGAATTTAAGGAGTTGTTCTTAGGAAAGTATAAGGAATATTGTAGGGGAAATGATATGAGAGGAGATGACATCTTTAAAATGTCACAAAAGGAGGATGAAACCTTGGAGGACTATGTATCCAAGTTTTTGTTCAGTGTGTAAAAAAACACTCAACACCAGCTAAATGAGGAGTCTAAAAAACTTCTCTTTCTAAGAGGAGTCAATGATACTTGCATGGAAGCACTAGACCTCATTGTTGGAGGAGATATCACCCAAAGTAATTGGGATGACATTAAGAAGATCTGCCTCAGTTACTCTAGGGTGAATGTGAATAAAGGTAGGGGGTTTCAACCCTCTATTGCAAAAGGAAGTGGTTCAGGCGTCTTAAAAGGGGAACTCTCTAATCTTTTGTCTGACTTTAAGCAAGATATTATAAATGATGTAGCTACTCAGTTGGACACCATGCAAGCTAGAAGGAAGAAAGAAGAATCTGATGCGATGTTGGCTGAATATTTCCCTCATTGCAGATAGAGAAAGAAGGACTGCATATGCAAAGCAGTGGCTAATTTGGAGGTACAACAACTTCCTACTGAGTTCAAATCCATTGAAGGAGAGGAAGAAGTGTTCTTTGTTGCTCAGCGCAAGCCATGGGCCCCAAGACAAGGTATGCCTCAAGACCCCTTGCAAAATTTTGGTTCATATAATAATCAGTGGCAAAACCAGTACCATCCAAGTTATGGACCATATTCTCAACCTTAATAGAATAACCCTTGGCCAAATGCTCAACAAAACAGTTGGCAACCCTCGCAAGGAAACTGGTAGTCACCACAGCAAAATCAGTGGCAACCTTCACAAGGGAATTGATAGCAGTCTAACTAGTGGAGAGGAGGCCAGTAATGGTCAAATCCACCCATTGGTTTTCTGCAACAACCCCAGTAATAGTCAATTATGCCACCTCCTATAGCCAATCAAATCCAGAATCCAAAGCCAGCCCAACTGCCTGCTCAAGTAGCACCTAATCCAAATAACCAGCCTCAGCAACAATAGTAAGAAGTTTATTTATTTGATCCTAATAATCAGCCTGCTTATGCTCTCAACCTGAATAGTATTAACCTACGTTCAGGAACTATGTTGCCCACACCATCTCCTCCCATAATCTTAGAATTACCATCTGAGGAGATTGAGCAAGAAGAAGATGCCAATGGCCTAGTCCAACCCAATGAGCTAATATAGACTCCATCATTACCTGAGGTATCTAATACATTGTCACCTCCTTTCCCACAAAGGTTGGAAGGTGAAATTGTGAAAAAGCAAGAAGAGCCCACCTTTGATATTCTTGACCAACTAAAGCACATATGTGTCAAAATTTCTTTGTTCCAAGCAATTAAGGAAGTACCTATTTATAGAAAGGCCATCAAAGAATCATGTATAAAGAAGTTGGGTAGGATGAAGAAGGACCCTCAAACTATTCATGTGTTAGGCCAACTCTCTAATTTGATGCTAGGGAAGCTTAACATCCCAAAATATTCAGACCCTTGTAGCCCTGTTGTTGAAATTAATATTAATGGGGTTCAAATTAAGAATACTTTAGTAGACCTTGGAGCTGCTATCAATTTCAAGACTAAAGACCTTATGCTAAAGCTGAGTATTTCTGACCTAAGACCTACACCTACAGTCTTGCAACTTACTGAAAGTTCAACTGTTAAACCTGATGGAATAGTGGAAGACTTAGTTGTCACCTTATCTTCATGGGAATATCCTGCTGATTTTATAATTTTGTCTCCAAAAGCATCATTAGGAGGTTATCCTATAATTATAGGAAGGCCATGGTTAGCCACTGCAGATGCTTATATAGGATGTAGGATTGGTAACATGACAATATCTTATGGGTATAACATAAAGAAACTTACCCTCTATTCTTCAGCCCAACCTCAACTTGAGTCTGGAGATGTCATTTGGCCTAATTTGTGAGAAGAAGAGGAAGTGAACTCAGTGGCTAGTCTCATGATGATTACTAGAGAGCCTTTCATTGCACAACAAGAAGAGGAAGATATACTATCCAATATCATGTTGAATAAATATGGAACCGAATACCCTCATTGTGATGAAAACCCATGCTCTTTGCAGGCCATTCTTCCTTCACCTACATCAGCTCATTATCCTGCAACAACTGACTATTTGCACACATTATTGCCCCATGAAGTAGACATACCCTTTCTTCCTAAAATATCCATGCTTGAATTAACTTCCCAAGTAGAAGTAGTTGCAGGGAAAACATTGAATATCAACAATAAACTTACCGGCAAGCAACAAGAATCAATGGTCAAAATGCTTACTACCCATAAACCTTCTTTCGCCTGGGATTATAGTGACATGAAAGGGCTAGATCCAAATCTATGTAGACACCGAATTTTCATCAACAATTAGTTCAAACCTGTTAGATAGCCCCAGAGGAGAATTAACCCAGCCTTGAGAGAAATTGTTAAAGAAGAATTGTAGAAGATGTTGAATGTTGGCTTTATCTACCCAATCTTGGATAGCCAATGGGTCTCTCCACTAGTTATCGTTCATAAGAAAGGAGGAAAATGGAGAGTGTGTGTAGATTATAGGGAGCTCAACTCTCCAACAAAGAAGGATTACTTTCCTCTCCCCTTCATTGATCAAGTACTGAATAATTTATCAGGGAAAAAGTATTTATCTTTCCTTAATGGCTTTAGTGGATATAATCAAATCAAGATTGCTCCAGAGGACCAGGAAAAGACTAATTTTACATTCCCTTGGGGGACATTTGCCTACTTTTTCGTACCTTTCGGTCTCTACAATGCACCTGCAACTTTTCAAAGAGCTGTAATAAGTATTTTCTCAGATATCTCATATGACTGCATGGAGATCTACATGGATGATTTTACTATTTATGGTGCAACATTTGAGGAAGCACATAACACATTGAAGAAGGTGCTACAGAGGTGTGAAGATCATAACTTGTCACTAAATAGTAAGAAGTGCTTCATGATGATGCAAGAGGGAATAGTGCTTGGTCACTATATTTCTGCTGCACAGATATAGTTTGACCCTTCTAAGATTGAAGTAATCTATAATCTCCCCTTTCCTACCAAGCATAAGGAACTAAGAAGATTTTTGGGGCATGCTAGATACTATAGAAGATTCATCAAATATTTTAGTCAAATAGTAGCCCCTCTATACAGTTTGTTGAAGAAAGATGCAGATTTTGCCTGGATAGAGGAATGTGAAAGAGCATTCCTTAATCTGAAAGTTGCCCTTACACAAGCACCTATGTTGAAGGGACTTGATTGGTCACTTCCATTCCATATTCATACTGATGCATCAGATTATGCTATTGGTGTTGTCTTAGGACAAAAGAGTTGTTCAACTGAACATGCACTATATTACATCAGCAAGAACATACAAGGAGTTGAGGTCAACTACACTATTACAGAAAAAAAAATGTTAGCAATCATTTATGCCCTCAAAAAATTTAGGCATTATATAATAGGGTATCAAATATTCGTCCACACTGATCATGCAACAATCAGGTATCTTATGAACAAAAGCTCAATAGCAGGAAGAATAACAAGGTGGTTGTTGCTCATGCAGGAATTTGACATTACAATTGTGGACAAGCCAGGTAAAGCCAATGTGGTTGTTGATTTCTTGTCTCGGATTCAAAGGCAAGATGACTCTACATTTATTGACGATTCCTTTCTTGATGAACATTTATTTCCAATCAAGGTTATTCACCCATGGTATGTAGATATAGCAAATTATCTTGCTGGAGGAAGAACTCCTCCTCAATTCTCCCCTAAGGAAAAGCGATTATTGGTAGAGAAAATTTTTACTTTTCCTGGATTGCAGATTTCATGTTTTATACAGGGCCAGATCAAGTTATGAGGAGTTATGTATGAGAGGAAGATACTCATGATATATTGCATGCAAGTCATGATGAGCCGTGTGGTGGGCATTTTGCTGCAAAAAGGATAACAATGAAAATCTTAAATACTGGCTATTATTGGCCAACTCTTCATAGAGATGCAGCCAGATATACTAGGAGATGTGAAAAATGTCAAAGGATGGGAAGGCCAACCAGATCAGATGAGATGCCTCTATTTCCACAATTAATTGTTACCCCCTTTGACAAATGGGGGCTGGATTTTGTAGGACCAATTGATCTGCCTTCAAATGGTAAGTCTTATATCCTTGTATGTACAAATTATGTGACAAAGTGGGTAGAAGCTAAACCTATGAAGCATGCTAGGGATAATAAAGTAGCAAAATTCCTCTATGAGGAAATATTCACTAGATTTGGTGTCCCTAGGGAAATAGTAACAGATCAGGGGGCACAATTTACTTCTACCCTAATTACAACCTTAGCCAATGAATATAACATAAGGCAGAGGAAATGAAATCCTTATCATCCACAGGGTAATGGCCAAGTGGAGATCACCAACAGGGATATAGAGACTATTCTGACTAAGACTGTAGATTTGCATAGGAAGGACTAGGCTACAAGATTACCTGAAGCTATATGGGCCTATCGAACTACATGGAAAATTGCTATAGGATACACACCTTTTAAAATGGTGTATGGTAAAACAGTTATGATGCCGATAGAGTTTGAACATAAACTCTAAGAACAGCATTAGAAATGGACATGGACTTAACAACTACTGAAAAGGAAAGATTCATGTAGCTCAATGCCTTGGATGAGCTCCGAAAGAATGCCCTGCACCACACTGAGATAATACAAAATTAGAGAATAAAATGGTATGATAAGTACATTAAAGAAAATAAATTCAAAGCAGGAGATTGGGCTCTATTATATGACTCACAGTATAAGGACAATCAAGGCAAACTGCAGACTAGATGGTTGGTTCCGTATGAGATAGAAGAAGTATTCAAAAATGGGGTTGTATAATTGAGAACCGTTGATGAGGTCTAGTTTAAGCTACTAATAAATGGGAATCATCTCAAACTCTACTATAAGCCCATTGACAAGGAAGAATTTTTGAGCCAGTTCAAGTTTGTGTAAGAAATAGTTGATCCTACAGGCAAAGGGATAGAGTTGTCACTCGATTCCTTAGGCCATCCATAAAGGTACATAAAAATTTCATAATAAAGGGGTCATCCAATTAGATCCCCATTCCATTAACTCACTCCATCCATAATCTGTCCACTCATACTCTTTCTACCACCTCATCCACTTGTCATTCTCCGTACCATCCACATTTCTACGGATCACATTTTTCAATGAAGAAGTGAAGTCACATCAAGTAATTATGCCAGTTCCATCCAGGTGAGTTCCACTTCACTTTAAGATTGCTTAGTTATTTTATTTATTACATTTATTTCGGTAGTAATTAATGCAAAATACATTCCTATATGGTTGTCGTCCCTTTCGGCCTTTTCGCACACTTGGGCATGCTTTTCCATTTTACATCTTTATGCCACATCATTGTTTTCGCCTCCTTAAAGCCTTGTCACTATTTTTTCGGCATGAGCTCCAAATATTTTTAAAAAAAATCCAATTAATGAACTGAACACCATACCTCCTACAATAATGAACCTAAACATATTTTTCTCATCTATGATTACTTTCTCCGTCACTGAAAATTGAATGTTTGAATTCCTTTTTCTATATTTTCTGCATCTTTTGAAAAGGAGTTCAAAAGTTTCGGTTGAGGGGAGGGAAGTACTAAGAGTGGGGTTGTAGGAGGTTCTGGTTGTGTGAATTTGAAAAAAAATAGGTGATCATCACCTAAAGGGGTTCTAATTGCAGAAAAACATTGGAAATGGGGGGTTAGCCAATTCAACATGAGCTTGTAGATCATAACATTTTGTTGTAGGATGTGCTTCATGTGCCGCCATTTAGGCAATATGGGTGGCTTAATTATTTCTTGAAGCTTGAGAAATTTGATGTGGACATTGTGGAGGAATTTACCAGAAAATTTCAAGAAGGAAAAGAAAAAGTTAGAGGAATAAAAGTGAATGCTTCAATGGATAGAATTGTTGAGATAACAGGGTTACCTCAAGTCAGGAAAACATTTCCTTGAGGTAGGGATGCAAAGAGCGATAGGGTAGAGTTTACTCAGCCAAATGACCCTCCTCTATGAATAGACAAACAAGGTGCGCAAAGGATGAGTCTACCTCAGGACTGGGTGCCACGAGCAGGGTATATAATCAAATACATAACCTGTGAAGGTAGATTCTCAGTCCTACATTCTCATCACTTTAAGATTTTGTCTCATTTACACCATGGCTTGTTGATGAATGTTCCCGAATTCCTTTACAACTTGTTATCCAATAGTGCTGCTAAATATAGAAAAGGTAGGGTTAACTCTATATCCCACCATTGCCTTATTAAATCGCTCATTGAAAAATCTGTTCAAGATACATCAAGGATGACCTGGAAGGAGTTTATTGTCAATTTTAATCCCAAAATTCAAAATTTTGGACCTAGAGGGGAACCTCTTACCTTCAAGCGTCGAACCTCTTGGTCCATAGGCCAGACCTCTACCACTTTGTCCCCTACACAGGGGTCATCCGAATCACAAGATGACGTCCCTCTTTTTGAAAAAACCCCTACCAAAAATCTTGAGTCTTCTTCCAATGGTGGGAAAGGGAATTCACCTATTGTGGCAACCCATAAGTCTGCAAAAAGGAAACAAAACGAAAACCCCTTTGTTCTTGTGGCAAAGCCCTCAAAGAGGCGTCAAACAATTCCTACTCCCATAAGAAGGAGTTCTAGACTCTAGAACTTGGAAGCTCGATAGTCACTTAATGCTACTCCTGCTTCACTACCAAAATCAAAACCTTCCAATCCTATACTAGAAATGGAGGAACCCATTGTTGTGGAAACCGTAGATACACCTAATGGAGTGGGCCTAGATGAACTGGCTGCCATTGCAGAGCAGATGTAGGAAAGTATGACAGGAATGCTACAGGAAGGAGGATAGATTGAGAAGGAAAAGGTATCAGTTGTAACTCCATTGGAAAAAGAGAGAGACAACATTAGCATGGATGATGAGATTCCTACTACTCAGGAAGATCTGGAAGATTGGCACAGGAAGGCAATTTGGGACAAAAAAATTTGAACCATCAGATAAAACTGAGGTAATTGGAGAAGAGGAAAAAAGAAAGGCGAATGAAACTAAAGAAATAAAAGGATCACCTGCATTAGGCTATAATCATAGACTATCACTCCATGTCACAAAATTTTCTATAGGGATGGCTTATTTTGAAGAACTCTAGCATCAGCAAACTATTGTTGCACTTGAAATTGAGAGATTACAAAGAATAATCCAGAACAAGAATCTAGAAATTGCTAATTTAAATGATACTCTCAACCAGGTGGTGGAGCTTGTTCCATGTCTAATGCAGTGTCGAGCACCTTCGCCTATTTATGCAATGTATCTCAAGGAGTTGTATTTAAACTTCCAATTGATTATAATTTGGAAAGGTAAAAATCCTTCATTAGATACCCCAGAAGAATTTTATGAGGCATATAGGGATTCACCTCTACACATCAGGAATCTTTTGTGTGAATTTTATCTACATAATTTGGTTGTACCTTAAGATAAAGATTGGAACCCTTTTTTGTTATGTTGGTGATATTCATATTAGCGCCTTGATCTCCTGGATCACCAATGAAATAAGTAGAGGGGAAAAATTTGATAGTCATCAGTGTAATGAGGTTAATATGCCATTGTTAGTAAGGAATGAATCAAAGAATGGAATGGGTATCTATTTCGATTGGAAGAAATTATGGAGAGGTGAAAGGGCTAGGCCATTGATTGAGCCTTTAAGGCAAGAAATATTTTCTTAGTATTCTCAGGTAATAAACAATGATCTTGGGGCTATAAACCTGCACATTCAAGCAAGATGGGAACATCTTCCATTCTAGTTAAAGAAAGTAGAACCACATGCTCCCGATACCTTGTATGTAGCAACCAGAAGGGTAGAGAGATATATGAGAAATGTCAGTACAAAAAGGGAGAATTGGTTGCCTTTGGTTATGCAACCACCTATTCTCTTATGGCCATTACTTTCTATGCAGGGGGACAACAACATATATAAAAAAAGTTCTAAGGATAACAGATGGCAAAGGTTGGAGGCGATGCGAGCTCACTTCTGGAGTTTCCAGCATGGAGAGTGCGGACTGCAGCAGAATGCTGACTTAAGAGAATTTTCCAGGAGGAGAAATGTCAGATTTGCTGAAGGGTCCAACAAATAGTCAGTTGAGGGGAATGATAAGCCTAGTTTTTGGCACATCTAGATCATAATTTTACAAAAAAAATTATGCTTTCTCATTATGCTAAAACAAAAATTTGGTGCTGATTATGGGATAAAAAACAAATTTTTTATGCTTAAAGTAATAAGTATATTACACTAAGTCTTCCATGGTTATTACTTTAAATGTTTTAGTAGTTTGATGAATGCCTTAGTAAAACTTGTGTGATGACAAAACCCCTGTAGCCTCTACTATTGAACTTCCTACAACCACGCCTGGAATAATGTTTGATTTAGATTAATGCTTAAATAGATGTATAACTAAAATGATGAATTGTCTTAAATGTTGAACATGTTGAGCTAACTCTCTACCTCAGAAATAGCCGGCAGGATATTTTGCAGGTACCACCATTGGAGGAAGGAATTGAATTCCCTCTTGTGAGTGAAAGACCAGATCAATGAAGACCGGTTCTACTACTGAAAGATAGGGAGTCAGTTTCAACTCATCTACCATTCAAGAGAAGTGTTTCATAAATCTAGCTCAGGCATCTTGATGGCACATGAATCCAGGATGATGGCACTTTAAGACTTAAACCGATTTGACTCAGTCCTTTCATTTCTATCCATCTCTTTTCTAAAGTTAGTTGAATGTAATAAAGACCTCCCAATTTATAAGGGAAGGTTAGTTAGTAGTTAGATTTAGTTTTTCAATAAATAGCTCACTCTACTTCAGAGAAAAAGTTGAACCATTGCTATTGTAAACACATTTTCAGTTTCAGAAATACAGTCAAGAGAGATTGCATGCTATGTATTGTTTTTCCTTAAATCAATAAATTTTATGAAGTTTTTAGCCTAATCTATTGTCTACTTTTGGCATGACCTAAGGGGGCCCACTTAGGGAATTGTCTATACTTTCATTCTGTAGAATAGGATAGTTGTACTCGCTTTTGTAGAAGTTAATGTGTATGTTCCTGCAGCTGACAGAAACATAGAATTGTCAACTGTTCCTACAGCCACTAGAAACAAAGTAGTTTCATCTTTCAGTTTTCATTTCCAAAGCAAGTTAGTCAGTAAAGTAATTCCAGTAATTAGAGTTCTAGAATTTTAGGAGATCATGCATGTCTAGAAAGGTGATTAGTGCATATATTGTGCTGACCCATTTCAATTTTACATCCTCGGGTTGATGATTAAATGAGATTCTTTAGCAGATTATGGCTGCTGGTTGTGATGTCCAATCCCTAAGTAGAGGAATTCTTATTCCTAGTTATTGATTTGATTAAAGAATAGTACAACACCTAAGCTCATTGCTTCCAGTTATGATACTCTGATCCATCCATTGTTTCAAGAGTCGATTGACCAATTAAAACCCTCAACTAATTAAAATCACATTGGTCAACCAATGTTCCAAGGGCCTAGAGAAAAATATGGCATTGTCGACAAACACCATGCCATCAGAGATGCTACTCTATCGATCATAGGATGGGCCTTATTCAATTACTAGTTCAGGAAGAGATTCTTAAGTATTCCCTTGTGCAATGGTTGGATCCACGATGTGGGTAAAATTGTTGTACCCAATGTATTCTTGGATGTGGATTTTTTTGAAAGCCAGAGGAGCCAACTATGGCCCAACTATTAGGGTTGTAAGAACTCATTTAGGGTCTGAGATGGTGGATGTAGCTAGAGAGGGACTCATTGAGGTTTTCAAACTGAGCCCCTATCATTATGAAATGGTAAGCATTGATAAGAACAAGTTGAAAGAAGAGTATGAGAAAGTAATATTGAATTTCAGGGTTTTTGTGTTAACAATTTTCATGGCTAAATAGAAATGGAGAAAAATAATTAAACTAAACCTCTCAGATAAGGGGCTCTTTTCTCAATTAAATTCTTTCAACTCTACTTCCAAATAAACTTTTACACCTTGGGCCTGACTTTGGGCTATCAACTAGGAGAAAGAATTCCATCATCTCTTATGCTATGGTTGCTAATATCCAACATAGGATAATCCACACATACTATGATTTTGTTGGCTACCTGTCAAACGAGATGCACAAGGCCCTAATAGCTCTCAAGAATGGTGATGGATGAGCTATTTTTTGGTGGTACTCCCTTTTTATGCATATGTATTTGTATAAGGGATTTGGTTTCTTTGGTGAAGATATAAAGTTGGATAGGAAGGGTGAGAATGGTGAAGATATACCTATCCAAATGTGGACCTCTGTATTAGATAGGGATGAAAAAAAATCTAGTTTTGTGGAATTTTCTCATTTGTTTACATGAAATTTAATGAGGTTATTGGTTGTGAATCCTCATATGATTCTTGTGGAGTTGCATGATTTTTTCAGGCCTAGGGAGAAGGCCTAAGCTCAGTATTGAGCATAATTGGGCATGTATAATCCTATATTCAAATTGCACCATCCTTCAAGTTTATGGCACTGGTTTGACACCCATTGTTCTTACCAGAGTAGTTCCTTGGAGGATTGGATTCTTGGAGGTTATGTGGCTATTGGGAATGTTCAAGACACACACTTGGTGGGAATGAGAAAAAGGACTTTCTTCTTGTAGTGACAAAAAGAGTATCCCTTTTTCTCAACTAATTTGGAAATAATTAATATTAAAATGAGCCTAATGTTGCCTTGATTTAGTGTTGTAATGATTTTTACACATTCACATTAGTTTTAGGGTCGTTTTAAACTAAATGGACCTAAATGTGCCTTATTTAGGGTGTTGTAAAGTGTATCTTTACAATTTTACACTAATCTAGGGCTTTATCAATTAATTGGGTTTTTTTATGCTTTAATTGGTCCTATTTTGCATCCACGTGCCTTATTAAATGTATTTTTCCAAGGATAATCTCAAAATTTATCAAATGACCAATCATAATTCAATGTTTGAAGTTTTGTGTTCAAGATTTAGAGATCTGGGAATCATACGCCACCTTGGGCATATGGCTCCCACCTAAGTCGTTGACCTAATTTCAAATTGTAGATTGAACAAGATACTCCTAGAAATTTGTGTCCCAATTTTGAGCTACTGGGACTCATAAGCCCCAATTGGCATATGAGTATTGCTTTATCTTGGACCTAATTTAAATTAAATTCTTTGTGGGATTTTATTATACTAGATTTGATGTCATCTTGTAGTGTTGTCATTTCAGGAAATTTGGCATAAACAAGTATAAATACAAGGATACTACACATAATTTCACCTAAGCAATCTTATGAACCATTCCTAAAGAAAAATTTATAAGATCAAGAGTCCACAAGATCATTTAAGAGCATGCAAGAGATGATTATCAAGAATTTTGGAGCTGCATTCAAGATTCAAGCATCATATGTGTTTTGTGAACTAAAAAATGTGATGTGGGTTTTCATGATTCAAGCAAGCATTCAAAAAAATGATCTCATATCATGCTCAAGAGTCAAGATCCACATCCATGCTAGCCATTTCACACAAGATTGTAGCTTTTTTATGAAGGTTTTGGTGATTTGTACCATTACATTTTGTTCATTCAACATTCCTTCATTCTATTTCCTTTCATTTCAAGGTTTGATTACCAAAATAGGGGTTTGACCAAGGCAAACCCCTATCCACTAACAAATCAAAAAAAATTCCCCTCTACATGTGTGATTGCAGATCTAGGTGATTTGAGACTTGAAGATCCATTGAAGACTAAGTTGAAAGATTGAAGGAAGTTTTCAAGAAGTTTTCATCTTCACGAAAAGTCACCTACAAGCCAGAATTCAAAGTTTTAGACTCAAAGATCGGACAAGAAAGAAGCTATAGAAGATCACTAGAGGATACCAAAGTTTCAACCAAACCCTAATACTGGGACTAAATCACCACTTTGGGTGTGTGAGTCCCAATTGTTAGATTAATTGGGTATTTACTTTATTAATTAAACAATATTTGTTTAATTTAGGGGATCCTCACATTGTTGGCTACACTGACTCAGATTGGGTTGGTGATGTCAATGATCGAAAGTCTACTTCTGGCTTTGTTTTTTGTCTTGGCTCTGGTCCTATCACATGGTCGTGCAAGAAGCAGACTGCTCATGCATTATCATCTAAAGAGGCTGAGTACCGAGCTGCAATGATCGCTAGTCAGGAGATTTTATGGCTTTGTCAGTTGATGACTGAGTTTGGTTTTCCTCCTGATAGTCCCACTATTCTTTGGTGTGACAATCAGAGTGCTATACACATTTTGTGCAACTCGATGGAGCATCAGCGGATGAAGCACATTGAGCTTCATATGCATTTCATCAGACAGTTGATTTAGGATGGTTCTCTCATCTTGGAGTATGTTCCCACTACCGAGCAAGTTGCAGACATCTTCATGAAACCTTTTGCATCTCCGCGCTATCTTCAGTTGCGCTCTATGCTTGGGGTGAAGGAATTTATCCTTGGGGGGTCTTTATGAGGCCTTCCTTCCTTCATGTTTCTTTCAGCATGTTGTTTTATCTTTTTTTGGAGAGGAGTCTTTCCCACTAGGTTTTCTCCTTTTCTCCATTTCATAGAGATTTCATTGTACTTGGGTACCTAATCTGGCCTTGTTGCCGGGACCCATTGCTTTTGCTTTCAGTAGCTTCTTCTAGGTTTTAGCTTCTCCCTATGTCTATCTTAAGGGGGGGTGTTAGAGTAATTGGGTATTTACTTTATTAATTAAACAATATTTGTTTAATTACGTAAAGTTCTCTTTTACCTCTTTTCACTTAAGCTAACATTAGGTGCATAATAATTAATTATTTTATTAATTATTATTGTGCAAGCCTAGGGTTTTCCTTTTTAGGGTTTTTATCTATATGTAGTTGAAAACTATCTTTTGTATCATTAATTCAATTTACATTTTCAGGTGAATACATTGCTCCACATTCTTGAGCACTTCTTTTGTTGCTTCTCTTTGTTTCTCCTTGTAACAGGTTATTTGCTTGCAAAGATCTTTTGGGCTTTTGTGGTGTTGTATCTTCTCAACTCCAACACCAATATATACCACTTTTTAGCAATTTTTGGTATATCTTGGTTTGGTAGTTGTAGATTCCATATTCAACCGAAAAACCTAAATTGGGATTAATCTCCCTATTCAAATGGTGTATCTATCCCAATTCACATAAAAAGTCATAATTTTGAGATTACAAACCTTATTTTGGGCATCTTCAGTCTTCTAGGTATTTCTATGTTCTTTCTCAGTTTGGTATTCTCATTTCAAGTTCATTTTCTAGGTTATTTAGCTAGATTTACATATTGCTTTCATTTCCTTTTTTCTAATCATTTTCTTAGTAATGAACCCCTTTTTTTAATGCACCTAAGGAAACCACCTACTTTGTATCCTTCCCTCAATTGAACCATTTGGTTGACGGATCTTGGTTTCTTAATGAACTAGGAGTGTAATAGGTCATAATCCCTAGTTCCATCTCCTAAAAGGTCAAACACCTATTTTATTTGGTTTATTTTGGTGAACCCGACCTTTGGACACTTGCATTTCTAATTTGGACAATATTGTAGTCCTAGATCTAGGTTAACTTTTCATTGCATTTGCATTAGTTGAATTGCATTTAGGGCTTCTAAATTCTAGTGAAAAGTGCACATAGGCTGCATTTTTGCATCTTAAATCATTTAATTTCACTAAAAATATATAATTGCAAACATTCAAGTCAACATAAAACCTAGACACCCTAGAATAAACTTAGAATTTTATGATTCGGGTTTAGAAACCTTAATCGGGACTCATTCACCCATCTAGGAAATTTAGTCCTAATATAGGTTTTTTCTCCTAATTTCTGGGTATTCTAGATGTTGTTTATTTTTCACTATTCAAGCCTATTAAAAACCCTAAGTAGGACTCATACACCCAACTGGGCGAATGAGTCCTTAGAGGCCTATAAAATCTAGCTTTTTTGAGCTTTCTGGTGAATTTTTGTACTTCCTAGGCTTGTTGGTAACCTATAGTATTAGTCTAGAAAAATTCAAGAAATTATGTTTTATGCATCTAGGTCAAATTCATCCATTTTGTGTGGTCATTTTTGAATCCTTCCAAATAATTTCAGTAGCACAAATCATCAAATCAAAAAATGTTTACATTTCCGAAACTTTGCATAATATGGATAAAAGTACTTTTCACTTTTGCATACACAATATTTACATTCACGAAGCTTTACATAATTTTGATAAAAGTGATGTTCATTTTTGGATACACATTGTTTTCATTTTATAAGCTTTGCATAAATTGGATAAAAGTAATTTTCATCTTTGGGTATACATTTTTTACATTCTTGCAACATTTCATAAGATGGTTAGAAGTACTTCCCATTTTTGGTCAAACAATGTTAGTATCTGTAAGACATGAAAATCTGCAAATTTGGTTAGTAACATGGTTAATAACATGATAAAAACAAAATAACAGAAATCACATCCTTATGAGATATTATTTCATAATTCATTGTAACTAAACATGAACAAAAACATGTAAGATATGAAATAAAACTATCCCATATTGGATTGGTGCTCTTTGAGTATGTGAAAGAGCCCTTTCCCAATCCTTGATAAGCTAGGTGAAATAGACAATGAGATGCTTGAACTCAAGTTGCCTATAGTGCAAGTGCTTTCAAATGTGGCTGTTGTAGATGATTTGTGTTGAAATGCTTTGCATTTTATAGATTCAAGAGTAGGAGATTGAGTGATTTTAGATGAATGTGGGATAATTCACAAGCCAATGACAAGGTGCCACTTGTCAAGTTGTGAGAGGGTGAGGAATGTGCAAGTCTTGGCCAATGTGCCAATTTGAATTTGAATTTTGCATGACTTGACATGTTTTGGGGGGATGAAAGGTGTAATAAATGCTATGTTGACTTGTGCAAATAGCATTTAAAACCTTGTTGGAAGGGACAAGTCCCTTTTGGGGGGAAGATTCAAAATGGAAGAATATTCCATTTTGATGCCATTTTGAATGTAATTAGAGGAATTATAAATCAAATAAATGATTTATTGGTGCAAGTGGGTGGGTTAGTTAGGAGTTTGGATTTGACTCTAGTTGAGTCAAAAGCTAGAGAATGATAATCATGATTAGAAGTTAATTAATTTAGATTAATTAACTTAGGGATTTTAGGGATTTTGACATTTGATTAAATCAGTTTGATTTATTAAATCAAATGAGAAGAACATAAGGATTAAATAATTTTGATTTATTTAATGAACCTTAGTAAATTAATCAATAAACTACTTTAATTGATTAATAGCAGAATTTGATGCACGATGTTAGAGCGAGATGTATGATGTCAATTTTGCATGTCTACATTTTGCCCCTCTTTGAAGCAATGTACTCGTTGCATTGGTTCAAAGAATGATGTTGCCGGCATCGAAATTAAAAAAATTCTTTGGTTTTTCAGATGCCCCAGTGGAAAATAAGTACGTTAGTACATTGCCCCCTCGAGAGATCAAGCGAAAAGATACAATTTGAGGTGGATCTCGCGACAAAGAGGTTCAAAATGGATGTATGGATGGTACTGATGATGTAAATGAGATGTTTGGAAGATGCTTAGAATAACAAATCTATATTTTTTTAAACAAATTATATGATTATGAAAATGAGATGACGTGATTATGCAGGATGCGGGATGGATGCAGGATGGATGCAAGATGGATGCAAGATGGATGCATTGTTAGCATGAAAGTGGATAGAAGAATGAGATAGGATAGAAGAATGAGAGGGATCAACCCTTGAACCCAAGAAGATGCAGAAGTTCAACAAGCCAACTTTATTAGAGATGATGATGAAAGATGATGTATTGCTTATCCAGGAATGGGAGATAAAGAGCGTAACTTTCTTTATGTTTGATAACACACATAGGGGTGATGCATCAAGGTATTAAGAACCAGGATGGCGTTGTGCCTAGTGTGATGGACTCTGACTCGACAATCAGATAGGAGTGCTCTTGTTCACACTTGACATATGGAAACCCTGCTAGGACGGACCCAACAAAGAAAGTATTCGCCAAGTTATTTTACAAGAACATCCAACAAGCATAGCAGATAAAAAGATAATGATCGTTGCCCCATTCCTTTCTCTCTAAACCTGTTTTGTTTAGGCATCATCGAGAGGTCCTTGGAATGAGCGCAAAATAAGATAAGTCAAAAAGACCAAGATAAAGTAAACAAACAAGCTGATGTTCTTCATATCGCTAGCCAGGCTAAACTAATGTGGGGTACCTGATGCTTATGTCCATCGCAGGAAAGCTTCATCCTAGGACATGTAGTGATCAGGGTTTTGGTGAGACTGATTGCATGATAAGCTATTGATACTCCGAGTGGACCAACTTGCTGACTTACTGACTGAGGCTTGAGACTTTGACGATTAGGGTGTTCACTTTAGAACCTACTAAACTTGCTTCTGACTAACTCACCAAAGGGTGAAGGCGACGATGCTTTATTATGAGTGACGATTATTGCGGGTGCATGCGAGATGGAACGGGTGCACCAATTTGGGTTTTTCAGATATTTGGATGTTTTTGATGTTTTTGAAATATTTTGAGGCTGTTTTGATTTTCAGATTTTCCAATGTTTTTGGTATTTTCAAGATTTTGCGAATGTTTTTGGATTTTGTATCAATTGACTTGACTGCGGATGAGATAGATGGGAAAATGGATGCCAATGCGACAGACGCATAAAGAATGATCTAAAGGTAAAAAAGATAAGCAAACGAATGCCAATGCGACGGACGCCTAACTAGATGGGCAAATGGATGCCAATGCGATGGACGCATAAATGAATGGGCAAACAGATTGCCAATGCGACGGACGCATAAATGAATGGGCAAACGGATTGCCAATGCGACGGATGCATAAAGAATGACTTAAATGTATAAAAGATAAGCAAACGAATGCCAATGCGACGGACGCCTAACTAGATGGGCAAACGGATGCCAATGCGATGGACGCATAAAGAATGACCTAAATGTAAAAAAAGATAAGCAGACGAATGCCAATGCGACGGACGCCTAAAGGATGGGCAGACAGATGCCAATTCGACGAACGCAAATTGTCTCGGGGGATGATCAAAGATCAACCTTGCCTACGTTCAAGCTCAGAGACGACGTAGTTCGACAAGGTGACTCTATTTTTGATTTTTTGACTTCTGACATGTTTTCGGATTTTTGATGATTTGGATGTTTTTGAATTTTTTTTGATGAATTTTTGAATGTTTTTGGATTTTTCGCATAATTTTGACAATTTGGATATGGACATGTGATGATATCAGTGCTCTCTCTTGGGATTTTGTTGAAAACCAAGCTTAACGTTGATCAATTAGATTGATGGATGGATAGTTTGACTAAGTGTGTTAAGTCAAACGAAAGTGATAATGCACTTGTAAATTCTAGGAAGTTGTGTTATCCCAGAGTAAATTTGTACAAAAAGGATAATTTGGCTAGGTGTGTTAAGCCAAACAAGGTGATTATGGATTTGATAATTTGGCTAAGTGTGTTAAGCCAAATAGAGTGATGATAATGAACTTGTAAACCCAAGGAAGTTGTGTTATCTTGAAGTAAACTCGTGCACAAGATGATAGTTTGACTAAGTGTGTTAAGTCAACAAGGTGATGATTGATTGGATTCGATTGATCAAGATGAAGCTTGATTTGGAACAAAATAGCTTTTATGATTTGATGTGATGCTGATGTGTGCACTAGATGCGACTGATATGGATTGCTTGGATTGATATTCGATGAGGAACGTCTTCTTGTCAAAATATGCCATGGGCTAGTGATTTGGATTTTGGTTCACAAATTGATTTGACCAAGTTGATTTCATGTTTTCCAATGTTTGGATCACTTCATAAGTTGGATGATATACATCAAGATTTATTCTCGAAGCAAGATGCCAATATCTGCCCCCAGTGTCTAGCAATGTTTGAATGGCCATGGGTGGATTCTTGGATATAAATGGATATGGATTATCTTGCGATAAGATAAGGGTGTTCGAATAGAGGAATGCTCACTTAGATAACGCTTCAAGGCTCAGATAGCGTTGGGTAGGATAGGATCAATGAAAATGACCCATGTCAAGATTTTTATCATAAGCAAATGTAAAGTGTTTACCAAACCTTCATCAAGATCAAGATAAGGTAGATAAATGGCAATCTGTTGGATAAATGGTTCATGGATGAACGGATGATATGGATGGAATGTTGGCTTCATTATGGATGCGATAAGATGCTTTCTTCTGAACTGGTGCACGTAGATGCTCGATTCTACACATGACGCCTGTTTTCCAGGTTTTCATCATGGTACTTATCCAAAGCGCCACCGAAATGGTTTTCGCTGGAGGACGATTTTTTTCTTTACTGTTTTCAATCCTTTTTCTAATTTTTTTGGATTTTTATATTTTTATGATGTTTTTTTGTTGTCACCAAGATACCTGTTTGCCAAGTTTTCATCAAGGTGACCATTTTTTCAGGACATTTTTCTGATTGTTTTTGTATTTTCTGAGAGATTTTAAGCTGATGCTGAACCACCTAGTGGTGCTGATGTTGATGCTTCTGTCATAATGTGCCATCGATATCCTACTTGTAGAAGTTGTCTTGCCAAGATACATGCACTTGAATGCAACTTTTGAGATTCTTGATCTGCTTTGCTGATACCGGAGTTAACTCTGTCTTTGTGCGCCCATCGTGATAAGGTGCCTTCTGAATCCTTATGATGAAGGGTCGCCGCCAATACATGGTCAATGTGAGAATTAGATATCATGCGTGGAGGCGTGGATGGAGTGTGTTTAGGAGTAACAGATGGATTGGTTAATGGTTTGGAACCTTTGACTCTCCAAACTTGGGAAGATGAGCAATAATGGGTGGATATGGAAGTGTGCATGGAATTTGGACCAACTGCTTGATACACTTTGTAAGTTGCTTGAGAAGCCTGCTTTTTCCTTTGTGGAAATCTTTGATGGATACTTGCCCCATTTTTATTTTGCCCCATAGTTTCTTTGACTGATGGAGTTTGATAGGGATAATCTTTCTTTGTATTTTTTGGTATCCATATGTACTTGATTTGTCCAATATGCTTCTTAGCTTCTTTTTCTTTGATAACGTTCTTCATGCTTTGATTCAAGTCTTTCTTTTGATGTTGGTCCCAATTCGTGGATGGGGTGATCGATGGATGAAGATTCGTGATATGGCGGGTTGTAGTATTGGCATTGGTTTCATCATAAGGATTCTTCGTGCTCCCTATGTTGACGTTTGCTTGAGGCGAAGTTGCCCCTAGTATGGTGATAGTATTACTGATATGTTGAGATCCCTTGATTGTTGAGTAACCAAGGCCTTGACGTTTAGGATTGCCAAAAGTCTGCACTGGTTCCAAGATACCCTGTTCATGTAGGCCTAATCCTCTGCCTTGATAATTCATCTGCTGAAAAATTTTATTTGCAATAGGATATGATTTACCTTGGAAACAAGGTGTTGCTCCTTCTCTGCTTTGTGGTGGACCTTCAAAAGTGTCAGCTTCTTTATTGACAAGATAGCTTGCTCTAAGAAAGGTAAGTGATCCAAGTTTATAAGTGATTGGATCCGCCATATGTGGGATGCATGCCTGATTGAGATCTTTGGCTTGATCTTGTAGTGCTTCTTCCAGAGGTATTGATGATTCACTGTCATTGTAAAAGTGTTCCTCACGATTTATTCTTGATATGCTTTCACATGATTTTTCTGATTCACAACTTTTGTAGAAACCTTCTTCATGACCCATTTCTGATATGTCTCTGCATTTTTCTACATCTTGATCATGTGTACAAATGTTAAGAGTAGGAGACTCTTGTTCGTTGGTAATGATTTGAAGAGTATGAGACTCTTGTTTTTGAAGATCATCCACGTGTCCATCCAAAGAAAGCATCTCATGGGTAGATGGAGGAGTATGTCCTATGTGGATGTGGTCATCATTTGCGGCATCTTTTATAGATAAAAGAGTGCCCATTAGATCATTGTAGTATCTCGGAGATACAAATTCTTGATTTTGACTAATTCTGGAATTGCTTTCGCCATGCTTTTGATCAAGTTCTTGACATGGGTCAATTTCAAAGGATGGACTTCTTTCTTGGATATCTTCATTAGGAAGTGGCTCAATATTCTCTTGAACTTTGAGAGGATTTGGATCAAATGTTGAGATAGGGATTCCTTCAATATCTATAACCATGAGGTCAAAGAATGTCAATATGTTGTTGGAAGGGCCATTGCTAGACCTTGATGGAAGATTTTGATCATGCTTTGGAATAAGTTCTTGAAATATGTCCTCTGACTCGTTAGGTGATGTAGAGACATTGTTAACACGATCATTGGTGGATGGATCTTGGTTTATGTCAATGGGATCAAATAATGTTAACACATCTTGAAATAGATCGCTAAAAAGTGGCTCTTGATGAATGACGATTTGATCAATGGATGGGGTAGACATATCTTCAATGTGCTCATTGATGGATTGATTTTGATCATTGTTTTCAACAATTTTGGTGGAGGGATTGTCAATGTTCTCCAACATAGGATCAAATGATGTTAATGTTTCTTGGATTGGATCATTGTTGGGTATCGTTAGTGAGTTTTGATCGTGATTGAAAAGTGACTCTTGGTGTGTGATGATTTGATCATTGGTCAAGGTTGAAACATCTTCAAAGTGCTTATTGATAGATTGATCTTGATTTTTGTTTTCAACAATTGCGGTAGGAATCTGTTGCAAGCTTTGTTGTGGGAGTAAGGCCTGCATTTTCTGCTGAGCCAACAACGCTTGTTGTTCGTCATGTTGTTTTTGTGCCAACAAAGCTTTTTGTTGGGATCTTTGTTGTGCTACTTCTTCTTGGATTGCTTTCAATAGTGCGTAGAATTCTGCTTGCGCTTGTGCTTGTTGGGCTACTTGAGCCGCTTGTGCTTGCTGAGCAACTAGCTGTGTAGTTTGTTGGGCTTGGAGTGCCTTTTTGCGGGAAGCTTCTTGTGCAGCTTGCAACCTGATGGAGAATGAATTGGTCGTGTTGTATTTTGGCGGTGGTGGCGGTGGTCGTGGAATGGTGTTGATTGTTGGGGTTGCTTGGATGGTTTCCATCTGTTTTTGCGATATCGATGGAAAAATGGGATGATTTCGTATCATGTTTTGATTTGGCATGATAGATTGAAATTGAACATTGTTGTGGTTGGGAATCATATTGCTTGGATTTAGGTAACTTTGATTTTGCATGGTGTTACCTTGACTTGAATCAACATATTGCTAGGATTTTGAACAACATTAGGGGGATTTGCAAACATGTTGACCCCAAAGTTTACCAAGTGTGGATTTGAAATGGTCATGTTTGGTAAAGTTGCACTTGGTATGTATGGATTTTGTGGGATAATTTTGTTTGAAAAACTCATGCATTGAGCATTTGGTTGATAGATTTGCAGATTTGGACTTGGATTTAAATCTATCATTGGGAAAGGTGTTCCAAACTTTGGATCGGGCATACTCACATTTGTTGTACCATTGATGTTTGTATGAGATAATTCTCCCATGTATGCATTGTACAAGCTTTGAAAATCAAATGGTATTGCAAGGCTTGGATAATTTGGTTGACTCGAATTGCTCATGATGGATGGATCAAATTTATATTCCATGTCCCTCTTGTGTTGAGATCGATTTTGAACCATAAAATGAAGATCAATTTTCAAGAATGTAAGAGATGAACCTCTAATCCTTTTGATCGGTCTAAACCTTAGGTTCAAAGAAGCAAAGAACTAGGATAATTGAAGGATCAAAGTGATGATGAGGATGAGATAATCGAAAGATGAGTGATATGGATGAATGGAACTCTTAAAGAAACTTTGAAGGGAATGCTAAACTTTTAGGACTTGATTGATCGTGATTGGATTGATGGTTTGACTAGATGTGTTAAGTCAAACAAGAGTGATAAATGTAATTGTAAAACTCTAGGAAGTTGTGTTATCCAAGAGTGAACTCCTACAAGATGGTAGTTTGACTTAGTGTGTCAAGTCAAATGAGGTGATGATTTGATGATTTGGCTAGGTGTTTTAAGCCTAACAAGATGAACTTGTAAACCCTAGGAAGTTGTGTTATCCTAGAGAAAACTCGTGTATAGGATGATGGTTTCACTAGTTGTGTTAAGTCAAACAAAGTGATTTAATTTCGCCTAAAAGTTTAGCATAAAAGATGTTTACAAAGTTTCCAAGAGTTGCTGGTGAGGTGGAAATTTGATTGATTTTGATGGTTGAAAGATGGA
The DNA here is from genome assembly GCA_007115665.2 of Sequoiadendron giganteum. Taxonomy (NCBI): domain Eukaryota; kingdom Viridiplantae; phylum Streptophyta; class Pinopsida; order Cupressales; family Cupressaceae; genus Sequoiadendron; species Sequoiadendron giganteum. The sequence goes on from CM021101.1 coordinate 637,152,323, forward strand.
TGAAAGTGATTGAATTGATCCTAGACTTGACCTAGAATAACACTTCTTCTTACAAGACCTCGGTGTTGAAGAACACGCTATATTTCCTGTGAGAGGAAAGCAAACCTTTCAAACAATTCAGGATCTCAAGACGTTCCTCACTAGCTTTCAGACTAAGCTTTTTGAACTTCGGTTTTGGGATTTTGATCATGTTAGAAAACACATGTGTAATCCAATTTGTCTCTTTATCTTGGTTAAATGAGGTTCTTTTTATCCAAGATGCTTGCTTGCTTAGGTTTTCAAACTATATGTCTAATGTCCCATTCTCTTTCTCATTCCACAAGGTCCTTTATGCGGAAATCGAGGAAAATAGGGAAAAAGTTCCTTATGTTTATCCTTATTGGAAACAAATGATGGTAGAATTTGCACACTTAGAAACCTCTAGGAATGTGATTCCTAGGGAAAGCAAGAGTGGGCAAGTTCGTCAATAGGTATTTGTTCCCCACAAGGTGTTTGAAATTTCAAGGTTTTTGTGTATGTTTGTTTTCCAAATGTTTTCAAGATCAAGCAATGTGTTTTTTTCCAAGCACTTTCACACTCCTAGGTTGATGAGACAATACCTTGTTGGGTTCCCACTTGGATAAATCCAGCTGCGCATATCTTGTGCGAATGGCTAAATGCTTGACCACACTGGCTCCCCTCCACGGCACTCACTTATTCGGGTCAGCCAAGCATTAGTACCCATGAATCTCCCATGGCATACTTTCCATTTCCACAACAAGACCGCATGTTACGTGGGGCGGCTTCAAAGGACATAACCTTTTGCACCAACAAGATAGACAAGGTTTTGGCCAATTTCTAAACAAGGGGTTCTAATTCGGGCATTCCGTTCGTGGGGGATTATCCAACATCGGCGAGAGTCCATTGCTGTCCATCTCGTCAGAATAATCCTCATGATTCTTGAACTTTCCTCAAGAATCCACACTTATATACCGGTTGGAAGTCGCTTGGCTTTAGCGTGTTCCCGGTTGGGTCGTTCCCTTGGGTGATTACTTTTTCCCACAAGGCAGGCCCTCTAAGATAAACAAAAGCGAGCTAACATATTCCGTCGTTCACACAACCTTCGTTGAAAAACAAAGGGGAGAACCTCCGCAATATATCGTGCTCACACTCGCATGATTTGTTCAATTTTTAGATCCCAAATTGAAGTGTGGAGGCAATATTTTATGCAACTTAGGGTCATCAAAAAGACCTTTGATTCTCAAGATCGCTGTGAAGCGCGAGAGAAGTGCATACGCCCTTTTAAATGACACTACTTTGCAAAAAAGTTTACAAAACACAAAGTACGCATGTTCAATTTTAAATTCCTCAAAGCAATGATGAGTTCGTTTTAGAAGCACCAAAATGAAGTGTGAAGTTGCCTTGTCCAATTTTAATCCCAAAATCAAAATCTAGTAAATGTCTAAGGTTCAATTTTAACCAACTTTGAAAAGATCCAGCCAAATGGTTAATTTTAAACCCAACAGGAAATGTGAGTTGGTTCAAAACAGAAAACTAAAGCAGTAATTGGAGCCCCAAATTATAATACTAAGCATTAAGAAATGCTTTTGTCAAGTTTAATTTTAGTGCTCAATTCTTCAATTCAATTTCTTCTACACAAATAGTTCTGGATTCTTCAATGTTGCAAGGTCCACTTTCAACTCAAGGCTTTCCAAAGATTATTTTCTTCGCTTCAATATTTGCAAATTCCTTGTGTCAATGAAATCGCTCCTCCTTCAAGATAAAAAGAAAACAATTTATGTGAAGATCGAGTTATTCACTTAACCAAAACAATTCCAAAAGGACTAATGATTTTGAAATGATAGATGAAGCACTAACAAGGATCCTAATTTCCAAAAACTTAACCAACAATAGAGATTTCTTTCGTAAAAGCTAAAAGCCTCTCCTTCTATCAATTTAATTTCAAAATCTGAGATTTCTATCTTTCAATAATGACCAAGTCCTTTTCAAATCTTTCAGCAAATATTGATGGATCCCATCATACTCTATTTTAAACTAGAAACCCACAACTCACAACACTATCATTTCAGACATCAATAAATATCAGCAAATCATACCTCGCAGCATTGACATCTTAGAATCAATAAATATCAGTAAATGATTTGAATGAAGAAAATTTAGACACAGGTGTACTTCTCCAAGCAATAACACATTTCAAAGATAAATTAAACACATGACAAATCCCCCTCTTTCTGCCATAAATCAAAACAATGTCTAAAAATAAATGTAGCTATGCCATACGCCAAGATCACCTCTCAGTATTTTTCCTGCAAACAATACAAATGTTAGGTGATATTTGATTATGCCCAGCCAGTTGTAATCTTCCAGATGTATTTAGGACAATTTCCCTTGTAACTTTGAAGTCGCTGCAAATTTCCCCCTGCCACATTAAAAAAAACCATTTATCCTGCACCAAACCCGGATCAATACTTATGCTAAAAGATGACGTGAAACTGCATAATATTGATACATTCACAAATCGTGCTTCTCTACAGGAGTGTTTCAAACGCTATCATTAATGGTGATAGATATTGGATGGTCAGTTCACCTTCATTTCAACCAAGTTATTTAAAGAAACATGACAACAACAATAATGGTATGTTCACACAATTTGGCTAAATGTGAATAGATGGAAAGATCAAAAAATAACTTGGCCTCAATGGTCGCATTCATTTTGCACTTTTTCCTACAACCACATCTACGCTATTGAGAAACATCTTCTCAATATTGATACTCTTCAGCTCCGTTCTTACAATGACTTCACACAGTCGACTGTTCACTATTTTTTGGCTGCATTGATGGCTGTCAGGTGAAATAAATATGCTGAGATCGTGCCTTTTGAAGTGATCTTATTAACCCCTCACACCAAGTCATAGGGAGCCTCGGGAATTAATCTCTGTTTTTAAAGAGGCGTAATGTGGAGTGGCTTTTAATCCATCATAAATAAAGGAAGGATATGTCGCATCCAACTTGGAGAGCTGCCGTAGTGGAGGACAGTAGAGGAAATAAAATATTCCAATCTCACATAGCTCGAGTATAGTAAATGAAATAGGTAGGTCAGATAATTGATTCTTGACTTGTTCAGAGGCATCAACTATCTTAAATGCCTGGAACAGGATATCTTAGTCATTATGATTTCATTGAAACAGTCAATATTGTATCCCTAGTTGGATTTGTTGTGGATTCAACTTCTCCATTGGTCAGATTACATGTCTTTGGATATGATAAGACTGATAGCTTCCCATGCACACAGAAGAAACAAGACTCAAGTAAAAGACAAGAACTTGAATGATACGTGGGCAAAAAAGACTTAGGAGAGATTTAGAAGGCAACTGTATTATACAGGCGAGAGTAGAGAGACAAAAACGACAAAGCATGTCGTTCATTTTAAACAAGGAAATCATTAATGCAGGAAATAAATGCGTTTGGAAGACATTAGATTGTACACAGCCGGTGGTCGTGGCAGGAACAGTTTGGTATGATGTGAAAGGCCACTTGAGAGTTCGATCTATTCTGCTTTGTAAAGGAAACCTCCTATGGATGGCAATGGGTAGAGTGAAACTTAATAGAGTATTCGTAATGGCATCCTCCTTTCATAAGCGTTCATCTTTGAAGTTTCGACCCAGTTTCTCATCTATCGAGTCAACAATCATTGATAAGGAAACAATATTATGGATAATAAGGAAACAACACCAAGGGTCCAGAGAGTAGTAAATCAAATACAAAGAGACTTTATCAGGCCTGTTTTGTAACTATCCAGTAAGCAATGAATAAGAAAATAGATGGAGTTAATAAGCACTCAAAACATCAACTCACTTCACTATTTGATTTTATATACTGACAAGGAAAATGCATGGATATTGGAAGCAACCACAATTTAAACATTATGGTAACAACACGATTGAATTCACAAAAACTTGGAAGTAGCATTCAAATGCACTATCAGATCTTTACAAAGATTTTTCAGAGGCACAAAAGCAATGAATGATTTGTTATCCATCATTAAATGTGTGTTATACAGATGAAACAAATCATGCTAACATAGCTGCGTGAACAACATTCATTATCTTGATATCTTTAAATATCTCCTATAGAATACATGATCAAAACTTGTAAAAGCATAAAGCCAAACTAATATAAAATATGAACCCAAATGAGACAACATGAAAAACAGGGTTTCATGGAGCCTATCCCTCCTTCTAGCGCCATTTGTAAGACATGAAAATCTACAAATTTGGTTAGTAACATGGTTAATAACATGATAAAAACAAAATAACAGAAATCACATCCTTATGAGATATTATTTCATAATTCATTGTAACTAAACATGAACAAAAACATGTAAGATATGAAATAAAACTATCCCATATTGGATTGGTGCTCTTTGAGTATGTGAAAGAGCCCTTTCCCAATCCTTGATAAGCTAGGTGAAATAGACAATGAGATGCTTGAACTCAAGTTGCCTATAGTGCAAGTGCTTTCAAATGTGGCTGTTGTAGATGATTTGTGTTGAAATGCTTTGCATTTTATAGATTCAAGAGTAGGAGATTGAGTGATTTTAGATGAATGTGGGATAATTCACAAGCCAATGACAAGGTGCCACTTGTCAAGTTGTGAGAGGGTGAGGAATGTGCAAGTCTTGGCCAATGTGCCAATTTGAATTTGAATTTTGCATGACTTGACATGTTTTGGGGGGATGAAAGGTGTAATAAATGCTATGTTGACTTGTGCAAATAGCATTTAAAACCTTGTTGGAAGGGACAAGTCCCTTTTGGGGGGAAGATTCAAAATGGAAGAATATTCCATTTTGATGCCATTTTGAATGTAATTAGAGGAATTATAAATCAAATAAATGATTTATTGGTGCAAGTGGGTGGGTTAGTTAGGAGTTTGGATTTGACTCTAGTTGAGTCAAAAGCTAGAGAATGCTAATCATGATTAGAAGTTAATTAATTTAGATTAATTAACTTAGGGGATTTTAGGGATTTTGACATTTGATTAAATCAGTTTGATTTATTAAATCAAATGAGAAGAACATAAGGATTAAATAATTTTGATTTATTTAATGAACCTTAGTAAATTAATCAATAAACTACTTTAATTGATTAATAGCAGAATTTGATGCACGATGTTAGAGCGAGATGTATGATGTCAATTTTGCATGTCTACAGTATCTTACCGTTCTAAACATGCCAGGAAAAATTTCAACTCCCTCCCTCATGAGAATATTTTAATGAAAAATAATACAATGATGGATAATCATGATAATCAAATTTGGTCTTCTCCTAATATCTCTCCTATTTGTGAAGAAGATATTTTGGTGTTAGAAGATCAAATCAATGAGAGTTATGAGAATCATATTTGTCTCTCTTTCCCTACCTCTAGTACTAGGGAATACATTATGGGATACAAGGATGAGACCATTGACACATCCCCTCATTCTACTTTGCCTATTTCTCCTAATTTTGAAAATGATTTAATACAAGATAGACAAGACAACCCAACCATTTATAATTCCCCTACTTCTAACAAAATAATTTTAGAAGAACCAACCTTTAGATGTCATGAATATGTAGTTTGTAGTTCTCTTAAAAAATCTCCTCCTACAGAGGATATCATGCTGAAAGGAAATGGGAACATTAAGACATGTATTTCAAACAATAGTGATGTGACTTCCTTAGATGAAGATGATGAAATGACATTAGAATCCCCTTCACCAAGAGATCATGAAAATAAGGATAAATATTTTGAGGTTATGCACATTAGATATCACTTGATGTACTATCCTAAGCTTGAGCTTATCCTTTATCCACCTTCATAGCAACCACAAACTCAAAACAAACCTATCCTCATCCTCCAACCACCTAAGAATAATGTTTCATAGCAATCGAATTATAATTTTACATTTCTCATATATATAACACTAGAAACAATCTGAAACCAAGACAAACAACTCCAACATCCATCGCACTCCCTAATCATATCTTGCCTAGTGCTCCACTCACCACATAGTGCTTTGGTTGTGTCATATAAATATCCTCCTCCAAATTACCATGAAGGAAAGCAATTTTCACATCCATATGATTAACCTCTAAATTAAAAGCAGTGGCAATAAAAATCATAATTCTAACGAATGTCATTTTAGCAATAGGAGAAAATATCTCACCATAATCAACACCCTCAACTTGAGAGTAACCCTTTGTAACCAACCTTGATTTGTATTTCTCAATACTTTGATCTAAGCCAATATTTTTCTTGAACACCCATTTACAACCAATAGGTTTTTGTCCTTCAGGAAATGGTACAAGATCCCATGTATCATTCTTTTTAAAGATGTCATTTCTCCATGCCTAGCAATCTTCTAGGATTTTGCATCATTCATACCTAGTGCCTCTTCTACAGATTTGGGTTCATCCATGTTAGTATTTAAAGAAAAAATGCATCTCCAGTCATTAGGTGTATACCTTTCAGGTGGTTGTCTATGTCTTGTAGACCTACGAACAAGTTGAGTCAAAGGTTCTTCCTCCTCTTATGAAGACCCATAGATAGATGAGCTCTCCTCAACTTCTTGCCTATCCTTGGGCCTCAATTGAAATTTCTTAGGTGTAGAAGCAAATTGAATCACATCTTCTTGTTTATTTTGTTTTTGCTGCAATGTAATAGAAGAAGGCTTAATTTCTCTAAAAACAACACTTCTACTATGTATTACCTTCTATGCAATCGGATCCCAAATCTCATATCCTTTCACACTAGAACTATATCTGATGAAGATACATGTCACATCCTTGTTCTCCAACTTTTTTCACTTCTCCTTTGGCACATGTGCATATGCCTCACAACCAAAAACTCTAAGATGTCTCAATCAAGGCTTGTGACCGAACCATGCCTCTATAGGAATCTTATTAACAAGAGTTGATGTAGGAGACCTATTAATCAGGTAATTTAGGTAGTGGCAATAGCTTCAACCCAAAACCTTTGTTCTAGACCAACACCACTCAACATATGACTAGCCTTCTCCATCAGTGTCATGTTCATTCTTTTTACAAATCCATTATGTTGTAGAGAATACATAGTTGTATTTTGTCTATAAATACCATAATCTATCAAAATTGTTAGAGAAAAATTCACCGCCATTATTTGTCCTCAAAATTTTTATTTTCTTTCCATTCTACAAATCAACCATTGCTTTAAATTCTTTAAATCAACTGAAAACTTCAAATTTACTCTTTAGGAAATATACCCATGTCTTTCTACTATAATCATTAATAAATGAAACATAATATGTGGATTTACCAATCAAAGGAACATATACAAGACCAAACACCTCATAATAAATAAGATCCAATACACCACAAGATTTATGAGAATTCGAGTAAAACTGAACACGGTTTTTTTTTCATAAATGTAATGCTCACAAAAATCAAATTCAAGATTACAATCAGACAAACCTTCAACAAGGCTTTTTTTTTTCAAGGTCCTTAGACCCTTTTCTCCAATGTGGCCAAGCATTTGGTGCGATAACATAGTTTCCTCTATAGGTAACTTTGAGTTAGAAGAAAGAGCACCCTTGGGTACCCAAAATCCATGACAATTTGTTGAAGGTGAAACCATCACTTCTTCCACAAACTTTCTTTTCATAGAATTACTATTGCACTCAATAGTGCATGCATCCAACTTATAAAATGTGTCATATATGACACCTCTAGCAATCACTATAGCACCTCTAACAATCTTGCATCCTGCATCAAAAAATACTACCTGCACACCTACATCTATTAGTTTTCTCACGGAAAACTAATTTTGTGTTAATCTAGGGATATGAAACACACCATTAACCCTTTTTATTCTACCATCAAGAAACCCAATTTTAAATTTTCCATGGTCAACAATGTCTAAATGATAATCATCACCAAGTACACCTTACCTCCATCAAATTTTTCCTATTCACAAAACCAATCTCTATTAAGGTCATATGGAAAGATGCACCTGAGTCAATTAACCATGCATCATTACCTACATGAGTTTCCAAAGCTGCAATGAATGTGTCACCATCTTCCTTCTCCAACTCAAATTAGAATCAACTTTCTTATTTTTCTTCTTCTTTTCTTGTTTGCATTCCTTATGAACATGCCCAAGCTTACCGTAATTCTAGAAAATAACTTTGGACTTTCCAAGAGATTTAGATCTCCCCATGGACTTGGATTTTTCACACTTCTCATTCTTCTTGTCTTTTTTCTTAGGTCTTCCATGAAAATTTAGGGCCTGCTTGGTAGTGATGGATACCTTCCTCCTTATTTCTTCAAAAATCAAAGAACCCACCACATCTTCAATCTTCAATATAACTGAAGTACTCCCAATATCCATAACAAAAGAATCCCACAAATCAAGCAAAGAACAAAGTAAGATTTGAAATTTATCCTCATCCATTTTTATGCCAATTCAGCCACCAACATATTGAATGCTTCTATGTGGTATGTTATTTTTCCACCCTCTTCCATTCTCAAGGAATACAACTTCTTCCTCAATAAAATCTAGTTCACTAAAGATTTGGCCTGATACATCTCACCAAGCTTCTTCCATATTTTTTGTGTACACGTATCCTCATGGACATTAATTAAAATAGAGTCTTCCAAACATAATCTAATTAGACCCTTGGCTTTATGGTCCATAACATCATATTGAGCAGTCTCGATAGGATTTGTAGGCCTTGAAACATTCTCATCAACAACATTCCACAAATCTTGATCTATCAACAGATCCTCCATCCCAAAAATTTTATCCACCTCTATTCTCCTCGATGAAATTTCCATCTAAAAATTATTGCAACAAGATCACAAAGTATCTCCTGCACAAGCTCCCACTCAAATGTAGATTAGTTCAAAAAAACCCAAAAACCCACAATTGAAACCAATGGTGATAAAGCTCTGATACCACTTATAAGGAAGCTAAGGTAGCGAAACAACTTCCTACACTAATCTTGAGATGAGAATAATGAAAAAAAATTATAGAAATTTAATAGTCACAAAAACTTAAATATAAATAAACACAAGTGCCATGCATACCGCATGACAGTGATTTAAATAGGGAAAACCCTTTCAGGAGAAAAACCCCACACTAAAAAATCCGCCCAATATATTATTCATTAAATCACAAAGATTACAATATACTTGCAAATCAATCTTCTCACAAGAATATCATCAGTTAGAGATCAAGAGACAGCACAACCACTATCAAACTCTTAGAATGCATCATCATCTGTACCTGGGTTAAGCGTAAGGTTCGTAATTGTCGTAATACAATGCCCTAATAAAATAGAGTTACATTCTAGGGAAGACAGGCCAACAAAATATCTTCCATTACATCTAAAACCTAATAACAAATGATGCATATTTACAATATATCCTTTATTTAATGTATATCGGCCATTCTAGAATTTTTTTGAAAAAGTTAACACACTCTCATTTCCCTCCATGCTACCATTGTATACACCTATCGGTGTAACTAGGAAACATATATATAAATATATATACATCCTAACAACAATAAACCACATATAATTACAAGTTTGAGACACATTTTCCCAATAAGAATCCCCTCATTATCATAACATGATTCAAAGTGCTTTACAAAAAATTCCTATCCCTCCTATGGGAAACCGAATGATATAGCAGCCTTAATTCAAGGAATGAATGTGAACATTGTTTTCCACCAAATGAGATACCTCCTTTGGAAGTGCAAAAAAAAAAAAAAAAACTTTCATGATAATAGATAGATATAATAGGATAGGGATAAAATGAACCCTTGTCGACAATGGCTCAACTCTTAATGTGTGTAGTTTAAACCTTCTCGACAAGATCGGAATAGACAAAAACCAAATTCAACCTAATTATTTATCTATTCTGGGATTTGACAATGTAGCAAAACAACTGCTTGGCGTGATCACTTTTCCTATTACAGCTAGAAGGGCCACATTATAAACCCCTATCCATGATATGCCTCATGAACTTTAATATAACCTTATTTTAGGTAGACCAAGGATTCATGAAATGCAAGCAATTCCTTCAACTCTTCATCATATAATGAAGTATGTCTAGAACAAAAAACTATATACAATCAAGGCCGAATGTAAACCAAAAATTTTACACATTGACAAAGGTAAGGAAAATCTTTTAAAAACATTGAAACTAACTACACAAGTAGAAACCGTGCAAGAAGAACCAAAAAGATCACTATCCTAAACCCTTCATAATATTATCGTTAGACGATTTGGTATCATTGGATTTCACACCTACATTCATGGGAGAATACAAGATCATAATAAGAGAGTTCGAAAAGGGAAAATAAAAAGTGGTAATTTCAACACAAAATTTAGAAGACCCTACAAAAGAATCCACCTCAAGTACTTTAGAAGAAAATCTATAGCATACACAACAAAATTTGATGAGCTTGACTATGAACAACCACCAAATCCAAAAGAAATGAAATAGATTTATGGAAAAGGTTATGAACTTATGAAACAAATTTTCTAAAGTGGAAAAGGATGTGGTGCTCGAGAATAAGTTATTTGTGTCCCCATATAACCTAAAATGCAAGAAAATACTAGTGGTCTTGGTTATTGTCCCTTGAAATAAATGAACAAGCCTTAACTCAATATTAATACTCTTACAAAAGATTCTCCTAAGCCAACATTAACATTAGTGGATTCTGAAATGATAGACACTAGTGGTCTTGATTATTATCCTTTGAAAGAAATGAAATAATCAAAGAAATCCTTGCTTAATATCAATGTCATCATGCAAAACACTAACGATTATAGTTCGTTAGATTTTACACCATCCTCTCAAGGAGAGAACAAAATCTTGCAATCTAAAGAGTCTTGTGTAAGTATGACACCTTGTACTAAGCAAGAGATATCTTTGTTACAAAATAAAGGAACATCTTTTACTTTTTATCAAGAGATTATCTTGTCAAGACTCCTCCAAGATCATTTGATATCCCTCCCTCCAAGAACACAAAATAAATTTTACTACAAGAGTACATTTTTTCAATATCATAAAGTTTTTGGTAATTCTACTATTGAATGTATCACTTTGAGTAGTAAAATTTAACATCTTAAGGATTGTGGTGCTCTTCCTTGTGTTGAGGTACCTAGATCCTCTAATTGATTCTAATTTCTAAGTTTTCATCAATCACCTCGGTTCACCCTTGTCTTGCACTAAATGGGGGCAAGGGGGTTAGGTAGCCTTCTCCTCGTATGGCACTTGTCATTGTCTCTTTTGGATAGTTGACCACCTTCCACGTATATATATATATATATATGAGAAAGCTTGGGATGTGGACAATATGCCTTAAGTTAGCTCACATGTGACATACTTCTCTTTCTATGTTTAGCATTACATTTTGGGGGTAACTCCTTTCAATGGTGTAGCTTCATTTGGAAACATATGACTTGGCATAGGGCTTTCCAAATAAGCTCTCATGTCTTCTTCATTGAATACTTTAAAGAAAATTTCTCATAGTATGGTGTTTAGTAATTTCTTTAAAGTGGGGGCATATATTGACATTATCTTTCGATATTTCTCATGTTTCATTGTGTGATTTTCTTTCGTCGTGCAATGCGTCCTTTTCTTGGTGGTGTCTTTGGGTTTGATTTCCTCCAAGAGCGTGATATTTCTTTGATTTTTCCTCTCTTGGAGACATTAGGAACGATGTTCCCTAAGAAGAGACCTTACCCAAATGAATAAAATATCCCTTTGAACAATCCTTTATATGCATTAATGTTCATAAGTTCTTAACACAAATTTTTTGCCTTGTGAAGCTCGAAGTTTCATTTTGTGGAACCCTATTGGTAGTATCAGAGGGATAGCTTCGGTATGGTAATTATGATGAGAAGCTGACACAAAGGCATGATTTTCTCATTTTACGATGAGAAGCCAATATAGATGCACAATTTTCTCACTAAGCCACCCTTTTTGGATACTCAACCAACAAATAGCCTGAAGTTTCGTTACCTCATAGTGACTCACAATTTGGAAAAATGGTCGAGGCTTAATCCACCCTCTATTTTATTTTTCTTTCTACTTTATGTCTTTGGTAGTGTATGCGTGTATCTTTTTGTTTCTTCATACATCATTCTCATGTGTTTTCCTTTGTACCTATGTTGGTTTTCCATAGGATCTTGATCCTGGGGGCTTGACCACCCCTTTGATCCTTAACATTTTATACCACACACATTGGTACACTTGGACCCCTCTTGAATGTTTTCTTTAGTTTGAGTTTGAAGCAAGTTCATCCTCTCACTAAAGTGGAGGATAAATATAGTGATGGAAAAATTATCCCTTTTCTCACTTCATTTGGGAATAATTAATAGTAAAATGAGCCTAATGTTGCCTTGATTTAGTTTTGTAATGTGTTTTCCATATTCACATTAATTTTAGGGCCCTTTTAAACTAAATGGACTTAATTGTGTCTTATTTAGGGTGTTGTAAAGTGTATCCTTACACTTTCACACAAATCTAGATTTATTAATTAATTGGCATTCTTTATGCTTTAATTGGTCCTATTTTGTATCCAAGAGCCTTATTAAATGCATTTTTTTGAGGATAATCCTAAAATTTATCAAATGACCAATCATCATTTAATGTTTGAGGTTGTGTGTTCCATATTTAGTGATTTTGGACTCATACACCACCTTGTGCATATGGGTCCCACCTAGGTCTTGGGATCTGATTTCAAATTGCACATTGAACAAGACACTCCTAGAAATGTGTGTCCCAATTTTGAGCTACTGGGACTCATACACCCCAACTGGCGTATGATTCCCACTTTAACTTGGAGCTACTAGAACTCATACACCCCAACTAGCATTTTGTAATTTTAGGAAATTTGGCATAAACAAGTGTAAATACAAGGATATTTAATAATTTAACCTAACAATATTATGAAGCATTCCTAAGGAAAATTTTATGAGATCAAGAGTCTACAAGAGCATTCAAGAGCTGATTATCAAGAAGTTTGGTGCTACATTCAAGATTCAAGCATCATGTCAAATTCTTCATGCATCATGTGTGTTTTGTGAGATAGCATGTGTGATTTAGGTTTTCATGAGTAAAGTAAGCATTCAAAGACATTATCTCATATCAAGATCAAGAGTCAAGATCCCAATTCATGCTAGCCATTTCAAATAATATTACAACCATTATTTCAAGGGTTTGATGAGTTGCAACATTGTATTTTTTTCATTCACCAATCCTTCATTCTATTTAATTTTATTTCAAGGTTTGATTACTAGAATAGGGGTTTGACCAAGGAAAACCCCTATCCACTAATAAATAAACATATTTTTCCCTCTACATGTGTGATTACAAATCTAGGTGATTTGATACTTGAATATCCTTTGAAGAAAAAGTTTCAAGATTGAAGGAAGTTGTCAAGAAGTTTTCATCTTCACAGAAAGTCACCTATAGGCTAAAATTTAAAGTTCTAGACTTAGAGATCAAATAGGAGACAAGCTATAAAAGATCACTAGAGGATACTAAATTTTCAACCGAACCCTAATACTAGGATTAAATTACCACCATGGGCATATGAGTCCCAGTATACCACTTTTTAGTAATTTTCTATAGATCCTAGTTTGCTAGTTACAGATTCCAGATTCAACTAGAAACCCTAAACTGGGCCTAAATCACCCAGTCTAGCATATGAGTCCATGTTCACATCAAAAGTCATAATTTCAGGATTGCACACATTTTTTTTGGCCATCTTCATTCTTCTAGGTATTTCTCTATTATTTCTAAATTTTTTATTTTGATTTCATCTTCATTTTCTAGGTCATTTAGCTAGATTTGCATATTTCTCTCATTTTCTTCTTTCTAAGCATTTTATTAGTGGTGAGCCCCTCTTTTTAGTCACACCTAATAAATCCACCTCCTTTGTATCCTTCACTCAATTGAGTCATTTGGTTGAGGGATCTTTGTTTTCTAATGAATTGGGAGTGAAATAGGTCCTAGCCCCTTGTTCCATCTCCTAAGAGGTTGAACACCTATTTCCTTTGGTTCACTTCCCAATGTATATAGTGTTTGTAGATTTTATTATGATGAAGGATGGATGGGAGAACATCATACCCAATTTTAAGCCCTTGAAGATGAAATTTTGTAGAATGAGGAACCATGACCCAAAAGGTGTCATGGTTGCCTTGAAAAATAGAATTAGAGGGGGGAGATTTCATCATAATTTCTATTTCCTAGAAGATATATAACTAGAAACATTTTTCTATTACAGTGTGCAAGAAGATAAGAAAGTGAAGTGGCTAGGATTTGATAAATTGAATAAGGAAATTCAAGTGAAAGATCCAAAGTATAAAGCCCTTTTAGATTCCAAGGGTGATATTAAGGGTTGAAACAATGTTACAAAATTTTGACAGGGTGGTAGGGAAGTTGAAAGAGGAAATAATTATGCAAGAAAAGGGGGAGGCTAAAGTAACTAATGAGTAGGTTAAATGGAAACCCCTCATGGAGGAGGAAATACCCACATACCACCCCCAAAGAAGGTGCATGTGTTTGCAAGAAAAAATAGCATGGTGAAGAAACAACAAACCATTGCCACCCCTACTCAATCAAAGGGATAGAGAGAATATTCACCTATATAATAAATTCCACCACTATCACTTCTAAGGCTAGATGTACCTGATGTTATTGAGTTGGATTCTCCCATTAGAGAATCACCACCAATAAAGCCCCCTTCACCAAAAAGAATGAGAAATTAATCAATAGGTCTCGTTGGTTATGATGTTGATTCAGAGGATGAAATAATTATTACTGAGGAGGACATGAGGGAGGGCATTCCATCACCTCCTAGAGAAATAATTCCATGAGAAATGAGCCTAAGGTTAACCAAATCTCATTTAAGTGGAATGAGTAACACTCATGATGTTAGGGAGGAGGCTTGCACCAATTTCATGGATGATGATTTATTTGTGAAGACCAAGGCCTTTGGGGAATTTTTGTGGAGATAAAGGAGGGACGAATATGATGAGAATGTTAAGATTGGAATGGTTAAAATTCAAGAGCTCCCTTGAGAGGTTATTGAATGTAGGGTTCTTGTTGAGATGAGAGCCAAGTATCAAAATATCACACTTGATAAAGGTAGAGAATTGGTAAGAAAAAGTGGTGTGCTTCTACTTCTAGAATGGGACTTGGAAATAACCATTGCTTTTGATACTATCAGGAGGCATGATAGGTAGTTTTTTGCTAAAGAGGAAGAAGCAGTAATTGCCTTGCAAGGATCAAATTTTAGTCTTGAATGGGATACCTTAGTAATTTGGGCATCGGCCCCAACACAAAAAGGTCAATTGTTGAAGATCATTCATTCAACATAGGGGGGTGATTGATAATAAAAAGAATATCAGATACTTCAGTTATGGAGGCACCACATTGGTTGTTAATGTTTCACAATTTACTAAAGCAACTGTGGAATCCATTCAAGAAAAAAATGAAGCAAATAATAAAGAATACAATAGCTTGGTGGCAGATTAAATTAACAACAAGAAAAAAATTGCAAAGGTCCAACTTGAGAATGCACTTTTGAAGGAATAGTTGCAAGCATTGCAATCAAGCCAATCAAGAGCTCAAGAGAAAATTCCACCCTCCACCAACTTCTCTTTCCCAATCACCTCCTACACATTATTTTCCTCCCCCCACTTGCACAAAGCTAATATTGTATGATCCTAATGATGTGAAAATTTCACATCTAACACCAAGCATATTAATTGCACCCCAGAGAAGGAAGAGAGATAGCATAAAGGAGTTAATTGAACAACTCTAGGTCTATGATGAATTTCTTGAACATTTGTGAAATAATTTCTATGTAAATAACATGAAGATTGTCACTATGGTGTTGGAGCACCTAAATAAAAAGATTGAGAGGAAGACTCTCAATGTGCATTCAACTTATTTAGCCATGTTTGATGCAATGAGGATATTTGATAGGGATAGGGAGCTTGCTATCCCATTAATGAACAACTGGATCCCTAGGTCAGAGACATTGAATAGTATGAATATAGGATCAACCCATGATGCAAATAAACTAGCACACATTGCCCCAACCCACAAAATTATGAAAGGGATTGTAAAATTTCAAGTGTTGATGGATCCCATGGAGAAAAAGATAAGGCAGATGGTGCAGAAGTTTAATGAGAATGATTTTGTTTTGATCCCTAATATTCTTAATTGTACTAGCAATGTTAAGCCCCTGCAACAATGAAAATATCAAATAAATAGTTCAGTTGCCACCTTGGTTGCATTGATTTATGAAAGAGTAGACCTTGATATGTTGAAAGATTGTATGGATAAGTTGTCTTTCACTGATGCTTTCCCTAAAATTTTTGATAAGGAAGCAACTCAAATAGTCATCAAGTATGGCCCCTACAGGAAAAAATGGATGAATTAATTGCATACGAATGGCCATTTGCGAAGGATTTTGAACTATGGAAGCCTAAATATGTTTATATCCTAGACGTATGAGATTTTTTCAATGGCAGGGTGGTAATAAATTTTGATCTTTATGTATTCAGCAAGTAATGGTTTTTGAAAGGAAAATCAATAGTGTGAAAATGCTTTCCTAATGGTAAAACCACAAAGGAGAAGTGCAAAGAAAAAGTTTTTAAAACTTTCAAACACTTAAGATGAACACATACAGGATAACAAGAATAATAGGAAAGAACATACATAGAGAGATAACACCAAAATTACGTGGGAAAATGCTTATGGGAAAAAAACCCACCAGACCAAGAGAAATCACTTTGTATTATAGTAAAAGATTACATACAAAGTTAACAAACTTCTCTCTCTGATATTAGCTCACAACAACAGACTTCTTATTTTTACTACACTCACTGTTACAATGCTTTTCAGCATACAATGAATACTACACCACCCTTCATGACTATTACCAATGTATTCAACTATTACAAGTCTTACATCACATTATTCTTCTTACCAACCAATTGGGTGTCTTAATTATACACCTTTGTCTCACATGAAAATTTGATCCTTGACCGATCGACCTGAAAACATGCATCGGGCCACCTAGGCCATTAATTCTTCTTGCTATAATCAGATCATGTCATCTGTCGAAACACATCTTGTAATAAATGCACGCACTGCTTCAAACTTCGGCCAATCAATCATTGATAACTTGCCACATGTCACCTTTCCATTCATTGACCACTTCCAGTCAAGTTGGACCGGTCAAACTATGTCTACGAGCTCTTTACCGCACCACTGTGCCAAGCCAAATAGAGCATCGTGATATGACCGTGCCACCGCCTAACCAGAAGTCTTTCCAAACACCCTGACATACCTACAAAGGTAACGATTTTTCTGTCAACCATTTCCCATCACCGCACCACCTTCAAGCACTATGAAGCCTTATGCAATATGGCAGTGCCATCGCCCAACCACGAGGCTAAGCAAAGCCTCCTGTAGTATGGCGATAACCGCCTATGCTGATTGTCGAGCCCATCACTCTACTATGCCCCAATTGCAAGACCTCTATGGTAAGGAGGTAAGCAAAAACATTGACCTCCATGGCTTACCGTGCCACCACGACATGGCCAAAAGGCCATTGCGATATGGTAGTCAACATTCTTCGCAGACTATTTGTCATTTAATGCGGCCACTACGCCACCATTCAGCAACCCCCACGGTAGGGAGGTAAACATCTAAACCAACTACTCATTCCATCATGCTACAGCTAGCTAAGGACAGAGACCCTACGGTATGGTGGTAACACCGCCCAATCATGGAGCAAACAACAGAGGCTCGGGGTATAGTAGTAACACCACCCAATCGTGGAGCAAACAATAGAGGCTTGCAGTAAGGTGGTAAACCGCACAATTGCACCTCTAAGAAGAGCTCCCAGTGGTAGAGTGGTAAAGACATGAAAAAGAAGATAATTCACCAAGTCTTTTACCGATATTCAATTGAGTAAATTGAGGCACCTTTTCCAACAACCTCCCACTTGACGAAGATTTATTGGCTTCTCTAGACTTCAAATTTATTGATGATCATAGGCCCCAAGGCCCATCAAATCTATGCACCATCTAATCTTGTTTGTGCTCACTGACTTTGTTAATGCATCTACAACATTCTTCAAAGTGTCAACCTTTTCCAAACAAACATTTCCAGATTCCACCATATCCCTAACAAAGTGATATTGCACATCAATGTGCTTCATCCTGGCATGGAAAGTAGGATTCTTTACCAAACAAATGGCACTTTGACTGTCACAACAAATTGTAATCTGCCCTGCATTAAAACAAATATTCAAACACAAATGACTTAGCCAAACAACTTATTTGGAGGCACATGTTGCTACCATGCATTCAGCCTCTATAGTGGACAAAGTGACTATAGCTTGTTGCTTTCTCATCCAACTAACTACACCACCATTTAACATGAAAGTGTATCCATTGGTGGATCTTTTGCTATCAATGTCCCCTACCCAATTAGAATCCACATATCCATAAATTTTGAGAGTTCTTTGTGATGCAACCAAACTACCATGGTAACACAGCGTATTCTAAAGTACCCTTTAAATATCTAAACACTCTCTTCATAGCATCCCAATGTGTCCTTCCTATATTTTTCATAAAGCGGCTTAGTACTCCCACTGCTTGGGCAATGTCTGGCCTTGTACAGACTATTTCATAAATTAGATTGCCAATAGCACTTGCATAAGGCATCATGTTCATGTCCTCCATCTCAGTAGCATATTTTGGACAGTCTTCAATAGATAGCTTCATTTTGTACAAAACTGGAACAACTAGCTACTTGTAATCATTCATACCAATTCTCTCTAGAAAATTGCTCACATACCAATTCTCTTTAGAAAATTGTTCACATAATATAACTTGTTGCACCCAGATCTTTCATTTCAAACTTTGCAGACAACTAAGATTTAAGATTAGAAATCATACACTTACTATTTCCTATGAACAACATTTCATCCACATACAGGGTAATAATAATTACACGACCATTTTCAGATTTGTAATAAACACAATTATCATATTTTTATCTCACAAATCCCATTCACAACAAAAAAGTGTCAAATTTATGGTACCACATTCTAGGAAACTACTTCAAACCATATAGAGATTTCTTTAATTTGTAGACTAGAGTTTCTTTACCTTTTCCAACGAAGTGCTCAAGCTAGGAAATATAAATTTCTTCTTCTAGCTCTCCATGGAGAAATGATGTCTTCACATCCATCTTCTTGATCTCTAAGTCATACGTTGCTCCCAATGATAAGAGAAATCTAATAGATGTCAACTTTTCTACAGGGAAAAATATTTCTCCATAATCAATTTCCTCTATTTGGGAATACCCCTTTGCAACCAACCTCGCTTTATATTTTCCAGCATTGCCATCTAGACTAGTCTTCTTCTTAAATACCCATTTATAGCCAATAGGCTTGCGCCCTTCAGGCAAAGGTACCAAATACCAGGTTTCATTATTTTTCAATGAGTTCATTTCTTCATTCATGGCTTCCAACCAGAAATTTGAATTAGATATTCTAATAGCTTCTTTCACAGTCTTAGGCTCATACATACTAGTAATCAAATCATAGGCATAGTTCAAGTCCAACATAGAGAAAGGGTATGTGCAGGATCATCAAGGAAAAAACAGGTTCTTGAGTGGCAATGAAAATTCAGAAAATCAGAGTTGGGCAACTTGACATAAAAATTTGAATAAGTTATCTATATTATTTCAAAAATATGTAAGAATAGAATCTATGGTAAATTGAATGTAGTTTCTAAACTTCTAGGTTAGTTTTTGTAAAAAAAATAGATTTTTTTTGCTGAAAATTTGAAATTTCAATGCAGTAGTACTAAAATTTCAGGGGCAAAATAAAAAGGAGGTGTCTGTCTGACCACCCTAACCATAATAAAATCATAATATTTTTTTATAAAATATTAGATATAAGTATAGGACTCATGTCCCGATGTGATGCATATTTTTTTGTATTTTTTTTCTAAGTAAATAATTAATTATGAATTTTTTATTATAACTTTTAAAAAATATAAAAACTCGTATGTCTGACCAGCTTAACTTGGTCAAAACTTCATGGAATTCAATTTTATTTTTTTAAATACAATAGTATGCGCAGTATAGAATGTGATGCATGTTTTGGATTCAAAAAATGTTATATGGTTTGAAAGATATAGATTTTTTTCAATCAGCCTATTAATCATTACTTTATTCATAATTCAAACAGAAAATGAATAATAATTATTTATTAAATTCAAAATAAAGATTAATTTATATTGGTAGAAAGCCGAGAATCTCCTTTAAAAATCCTTTTCGTTTCATCAATTTAGGGTAAAAAAAAAGTCATCAGCCACATGGGCGAAGTCTAGAAAAACAAGGTAACCTGTTAAACACGTTTTTTGTGGTGACTTCTTAGGATTGGCATGTCCTAGCCAAATTCCGAAGCAAACCCGAGGCTAATCCCTAGGTAGTAGGTTTTGTGTCAGACATATCGGATATCTGATTTTTTTTATATTTAATTTAAAAAAATCTAATCTAGTTTTTAATATATAATTTAAAAAATTACAATAAATAATTTATAGTTTATTTTAATATAACTAGTTGAGAATATACAATATAGTTTAGAATTCAATATATAATTTATAATTTATGATAATCTCTTACGAAATTATGTATAATATATAACATATTATACTATTATGTATAATATTTGTATATTATTTATATATTCTAGTTAATGTATAAATATTTATATATATATATTAAGTTAATATAAAAAATATTATATAACTAATTAATATTACTAATATATTAAATATTTAAATATTATATCCCTCTCTCTCTCTCTCTCCCTCTCTCAGACCCTTCTTCTCTCTCTCTCTCTCTCTCTCTCTCTCTCTCTCTCTCTCTCTCTCTCTCTCTCTCTCTCTCCTTCTTCCCTCTCCCTTGCCCCTCCTAATTCTCTCTCCCCTCCTTCCCCTCTCCCTTCTACCTCCAAACTCTATCTCTCTCCAAATTCTCTCTCTCTCCTAATTCTCTCTCTCTATCCCTTTCCCTATCTCTTTCCCACTCTTTATCTCTCCCTCTCTTCCTATATCTCCCCTTCTTCTAGTCTTCCCCCCTCTCACTCTCCCTATACCTTCCCCCTCCTAATTATCTCTCTCTATCTCTCCCTTTCCCTCTATCTTTCCCTCTCTCTATCTCTCCCTCTCTTCATCTCTATCCCCTCCTTCCACTCTTCCTCTCTCCCTTCTCCTTCCTAATTCTCTCTCTCTCTCTTTATCCTCTTCTTCCTATCTTCCCCTATCCCTTCCCCCTCCTAATTCTCTCTCCCTCTCTCTCCCCTTCTTCCCCTCTCCCTTCCCCCACCCAATTCTCATTCTCTCTCTCTCTCTTCCCCTCTTCCCCTCTCCCTCCCCCCTCCTAATTATCTCTCCATTTCCCTCTCTCTATCTCTCTCTCTATCTCTCTATATCTCCCTCTCACCATCTCTCTCCCCTTCTTCCACTCTTCCCCTCTCCCTGTCTCCATCTCTCTCCCATTCTTCCCTTCTTCCCCTCTCCCTTCCCCTTCCCCCTCCTCGTTCTCTCTCTCCTCCCTTCTTCCCCTCTCCCTCCCCTTCTTCCCCTCTTCCTCCCCCTCCTCTCTCTCTCTTACCCTCTCCCTTGGACCCCCTCCTAATTCTCTCTCTCTCTCTCTCTCCCCACTTCTCCCCCTCTTTCACTCTCCCTCCCCCCTCCAAATTATCTCTCTCTCTCTCTCCTTCCCCTCTCCCTTCCCCCTCCTAATTCTCTCTCTCTCTAACCTCTCCCTTCCCCCTCATAATTATCTCTTCTCATCTCCCTTCTCTCTCTCTCTCTCTCTCTC